>PVKB01004135.1:60397-157870 GCA_004027205.1 Ctenodactylus gundi | reverse complement strand
GGCTCAGGGGAACAGCTGGAATTTCGCAGACATAGGTTCCAGCTTTGATATATCCACCTAACTGAACATAACAGTTCCATGCCTCCGCTTCCTCATGTGTACAATGTGGGAGTTAAAATAAACTCTAGGGTTCTGCATATATTTCATGCATTTATATTAATCAAAAGAAAACATATTAATGCATTTTGGGATTAAAAAATTCTTCATCTTACCAGAGCCTTAATGTAACCAGAAGAAGCAAGATGAATTAGAAAATAAACACTCTGTTTATAATTTGCTCACTATTGTAAAAGCTATCTGGGTAATTGGAATTAAGTGGAAGAATTAATCATTTATCTTGATTTTCCTCTACGAATTATATTTCATGGCAATCAGCTGGCCCTGGGGATGATATTTTTTAAAAGAGAAATTCTAGCTAGTAAGTGGATAAGAAATGGCAGAATTATGAAAATCACATTTGCAACTCTAATTGATCACCAATGGATGAAGCCATTGATGAAGAGTTATGAAGAAAATTTTCAATGGAATAATCAGGCTGGCAGCAAGCATCGGTAAGAGTGAGACTTCTGCCCACTGTGCATTACATCAGTGCCAAATATTTCTTTCATATACATTTCTGCAGTATAAAATTTACTTGGTTTCAGTGCACTCCATATACAGTATTGAGGAAATTTACATATTATATATATTGGGAAATTTTGTTATGAGGTGCAAATTGAGTGTTATGAAGAAATTATTAAATGTAATAATGGTGATGTGGTTTTGTAAGTACATGTCTATTTTAAACAGGAAAATAGGGGCTTCAGGCATAGCCCAGCAGTTAAAGTACTTGCCTAGCAATCACAAAGTCCTGAGTTCCATTCCCCAGCACGATTTAAGTGGGTTGTGATGGTGCATGCCTGTAATTCCAGCACTCTGGAGGCAGGAGAATTGTTGTGAGTTTGAGGACACCTTGGGCTACACAGTTCAGGGCCAGTCTCAGAGAAAGAGTGTGTGTGAGAGAGAGAGAGAGACAGAGAGAGAGAGACAGAGAGAGAGAGAGAGAGAACAAGAAAGAATTGTAAGATGGGTGTGGCAGTGCAAGCCTGTAACCCTAGCACTCTGGGAGGCTGATGCAGGAGGATTGCAAGTTCAAGCCCAGCCTTGATAGTGACTTAATGAGAGTCTGTCTCCCATGTATGTAGCTCAGTGTAAAGGCTCTGGGCTGTATCCCCACGACCACAAAAAATAAAATAAAATAAAATGGAGAGGTGTGGTGGCTCATGCCTACAATTCTAGTATTCTATTCTAGGACTCTGGGAGGCAGAAGCAGGATGATCATAAAGTTGAGCCCAGCCCAAACAACTTAGTGAGACTTTGTCTTTAAACAAACAAATATATGAGCACACAAACTAAATATTTCAGATGAGATGATGACAGAAAGCTTAGGATCTAATTTCATACCCATTAGCAAATTAAAATTAAGAAAGAAAAAAAGAGTTAAAGCTAATGTGCTTAAACCATGATGATTGCTGAGTGATGGGCACCTGGAAGTTAATTATACTGTTTACTTCACTTTTGTGCATATTTAAATTTAATTTTTCATAAAAAGAGCTATTGGTGAATCAACAATAGAAAACTGTGAAGGTATGTTCAGAGAAAGACAGGACTGCCATGCTTTAAGTTAGGTGAGCATTTGTAACTGGCCTTACTTGATATTTGTTCAGGATTTCTCACTTTTATTTGTGTGTGTGTGTGTGTGTGTGTGTGAAAGACTCTCAAACAAAAAACACTTGTGTTTATACATTTCTGCACAAGAAAAGCTTAATGTAGTTGAACACCTTTTACTAACTAAATATGAAAAATAATGTGGCACACAGACAGCTTAAAGACATACTTAGGTGTCTTCATATTAACATTTAAACTTTTATCTCTAAAAGAGAGTTACTGTAAAGAGGAAGCTGGTCATGGGACTTAGACTTCTCTACTCCTGTCATGACTCCTGGGATCCCAGCCATGTAGGCTGAGTAAGAACAGAAACCTTCCTTTCTCTGCTGAGCCTCAAGGTCAGCCCACGGGATTATCCTGCTTTCAGACCTAACTAAGATTTGGCTGGAGGGAAAGAGACTTGCTTCTCTGCCTACAAGAGAAAGAGAATCACATTAACGATTCAGGATTACTTTAATTCCAAGAGCTATTATGGCGCCAAGACTATCACACAGTCTTTGATTAACCATGGTGGGCATGGGATGAGGTGTCGGGGTTTTTGGGGAGTGTACATGTAAATGATGATATTGTAGCAACCAATAGATACCAAGCTGGGGCTGTCTGGAGCTGTCCACGGTACTAGACAATCTTCTTTCATGGTTTTGACGGCGATGGAATTGGTTAATGGCTGTCAAGTTTTAGCACAGCAGAATGCATCCAGAAACCTGAGAAAGTCTAGATATGTACAGTGTCACTATCTTGGAAGAGGAGCAGCGGGTATGACTTAGTTATGAACTTGAGACTTATGTCCAGAACTCAAGTTTTTAAAGCACCAAACCCTGATTTCGGAGAAAACTTAGTTTCTGATGACTGAAGCATCTGAAAAGACAGGGAAGGACCCGAGAGGCTGAAAGAAGAATATAAGTAAATTCTGTTAAGGTATATTAAGTTCCTTTTATATCAGAGGTAGCATGATAGGCATCCAGGAAAGAACAATGCATAAGACAATTGTACTTGTAGAGTTGATAGCCAGTGACAGAGTCAGAATGTAGTCACTGGCTTTCCTGGGAGGGGATCCAGGTAGAGCAAGCAGAAGAAAATTCAGTGAGAAGGTGAGGACACAACAGAGGCCGCCTATCACAGGCAGGGTGATATTAGCCCAATCATGGCAGAGTGCATGGGAGGGGGTAGGTCACAAGACAGAAGTCCTAACAGCTGGGATTAAATGACAAATCCAGAGCTAGTCTATTATGCTTATCAGCTCTAGGCTTTTCTTCTATTTCATACTTAGAGAATAGTTGATTTCTGCAGCTTCTGTGTTACTGAATTCATTTTAGGGATGTGAAGACACCAACTGTATGAGTTAGGAGCAATATGTTTGCCAAACATCACTCATAGGCATTGCCATGAGTATTATGACTCTGAGACACCAGCCTCATTGTACTTTATGCTGCTGTACTTTGTCTCACCGACATGGAACTCTCTAATGGTTCTACACCTTGTTTGGTTGGTTTTCCCTTGGTCCAATGGCTTTAGCTATCTTCCCACCCATAAGTGAACCCACAGACAGATTCTTTGATCCAAAGTCATGACTTAATTAAGACTCTAGGCAAGACTTTACTATTCTCCAGAAAGTTTTCTCTATTGTAATATTTTCCTAGAGTTGCCATGGAAACTATGACAAATTTGGTAGCCCGAGAGAGAGAGAGAGAGAGAGAGAGAGAGAGAGAGAGAGAGAGAGAGACTATTATTTCACCAGAAGTCTGAGATCAATGTGTCAGAAGGGCATTTTCTCCCTGAATGATCTGGAGAAGAATTCTTCCCTGCTTCTTCCTGGAAGTAGTGGTGGTATGGTTAACACAAACAGTCAATCCTTGATGATGGTATGGTTAACACAAACAGTCAATCCTTGATGAGGCTTACAATACCATACATGGCATGCTTCCTGCCTATGTCTTAGCTCCCCCCTCCATTTCTTATTTTGTAATCATTCTGGATTTTCTTGAGTCTCTGGCACATACCAAAAGTTCTTCTATTTTAGTTCTTTCATATCTGCTATTCACTTCACCTTAAGTGTGCTCCTCCATCTTTAGTAGTCACTGCATTTCATCAAAAACATTTTCCCGCTCATCCCTCAAGTCTTATCTCAAGGGTTATATCTTCAGTAGATGTTTTTAAAGTCTCTCTCAGTCTAGTGCCCCCAGGGCCCTCTCTTTCAGGTACAAATCATTATTTACATTAATTAATTTGTTTAATAAATGTACTTTTTTGCTACGAGCTGATCTCAAGATAACAGAAACCTTGTCTGCTGTTCAGTGCTCCATCCCCAGAACTGGACACAATGCCTGGCAGTAAGTGCTCAACACACAGAGTTGATCCCTTACATGCTACATGTTTGTGAATTTGCCTATTTGCTAAAATTTACTTTGCCCCCCCCCACAGCAATTAACATTTGTGTGGCCACTCATGTACATAAGGACAATTAACTGGTGCACATGCTTCCACCTGAGGCCAAACAAAGCAACACTGCCTTCTTGTTTCAGCTCTTAGACTATAAGTATGTGTCTTTTTTCTATTTAGTTAGCACCGTGTTCTGCACATTTTTATTTTATTTTATTTTATTGGGTGAGCTCTTTGTTTTAAAATGGCCTCCAACTGTAGTGCTTAGCCCCAAGCTGAAGTTCTGCTTAGTGATTTTAAGTGAAAGAAGAAATGTACCTTACAGAGAAAATATATGCCAGGTAAGTTTTATTCAGGCATGAATTATAGTGCTGTTAATTATCAGTTCGATGTTAACAATAAACAGTACATATTAAATCAGATGTTTTTAAACAAAGACACACATGAAACGAAGTTACGTGTTGAGCTTGTGGTGACCAGAAGCTCTCAGGAACCCAACACTGCATTTCCTTAGGATTTAGAATTTAGAATTTTCTCATTCAGTATTCATAGCAACTTTAAAGAACACAACTGGTGTGAATGACAAGAACCAACTACCCTTTGTTTAGTAAGTGATGTCAAAATAAAAACTGTGGGCATTTTAAGGGGTGCAGTAGTAAAAGACCTGGACTTCTTATTTTGTCTAAGGAGAAGTCACGTTAGGTAGAAAGAGGAAGAAATAAAAGGAAAAAAAGGGAGGAAACTTAGACATCGCTGGAAACAGTGACTCCTGAAGTGCTTTAAACACTCTTCTCCAATACCTAACTCTCTAGTTTCCTGAATGGAATGGAAGAGTACTGCAGGAAGACAGGAATATGTGAGAGGGCTCTAGAAGATTCTTCATGCAGACTGAGATGTAGGGTGAAGAGAGACATTGAAGACATTGAAGGAGAAAAGGGCTTAGTTAAGAAGGGCTCAGCATGGGAAAAGATGGAGCCAGAGACAGTGGCTGTTGCAGCACGAGATACGGAGATGGGCTCTGATCTTGAATTAGCAATCTTCTGTCTTTTATGAGTTGAGGACAGGATGCATGGTAACCTGAACCATCTTGCCAAGCATCTAGGTGTCTGAGGCAGGTCACATTGAAAATACTCAATCTCTCAGGCAAGAATCCTAGATCAGACTGTAGAGCTCAGAGTCAACAGAACGTGGAGGAGTACTCAGAACCCTGGACAGTTCCACAACCCCCAAACACCCTTGATTTCCCGCCAAGGGCGATCTTTATTGAATGCAAACACCTCAGTCTTTCTGGCCATTCCCTTCACCCTCACTCCATTTGAAAAAAAAAAAAAAGCACTCACACTGTGAGTGGCCCTGATGTGGTGTTCCCATCACCCTACTCCACAAGAAAATTTTCCCTACTCACTCTTCTAGCCTGACTGGGAGGTGGTTGGGGGAACACTGTCCTGTGGTCTTTGAGAGTGACTAAAACCTGATGGAATGGTTTAGGCTTTCTGGGAACACTGTGTCTTCCTTTACAGAGTTCTAGTCCCTATGGTTCTGTTTCTTCTTAGGTAGAGGCTATGACAGAACAGGATTAAAGGACCCAGCAATTATTAGCTCTCCTTGATGAAGAGCTAACATTTGTTGACTTCCCTAGGCTCCAACCTCCAGCCCTGCTGACAACCCCCACTAATCTTTTCTGTCAGCTCTCTCTAATTAGCCCGTGGAGTCACACACACAAAGCTCAGCACTTTCACACTTGTCTTGCCCGAGTCATTTACTGTTGAGTGCAATAGGCAGAGGCTCCGTTGGATCTTGGGAAGTGTCTGAGGTGGATGACAGTCTTCGTGATTATGATGATAGTTATTTAGTTAGAATTTCAGCCACCAGCTATACTGCTAAAGTCCTAAGACGATCATGGTGAAAGATGAGAGGGTAGGGAAAAAAGAAACCTCAGGGGTCTCTGTGTTGTTTGCTTTTTTGGGAAAGAGAAGAGATTCATGAAAGTCATATGAGAATATTTTACAGGTATGTTTATTTACACAGACTCATGGTGCTATTTGAAGGGACAGGTGAGGAAAAGGAGCCCCCTTTCACTGATTTTTTTTTTCCTAGATAGGAGTACTGACCCTGCATCCTGACAATGAGCATACTGGGAAGCATAGCAAATGGAGAGGAGGCGGTTTCTTGTTTTCCCTTTTGACTTCCTGGCATGGTAGCAGGTGACTACATGCCAGCTGTGACTGACAGCTGGGCTGGCACACAGCATGGTTGGTCAGAACAGAAGACCTATGTTTAGCACTGGCTGTGCCCTTTTATAATGTATGGTTCTGAGGCACTCCAACTGCCCTTGGTCTTCATAGTCATTGGTTATAGTCAAAAGGGACATAATATGTTTTAGTTCCAGCAATTCACAAATTGTTTTTAGGGGCCAAATGTTTGTATTCTTAATATCTTACAGAGTTCCAGGCACATCAGGACACTTTAGATATTTGGTACATTGGTGACTGAATGGATACAAGGAAACCAGAAAACCCTGAACTGCTGTGTATTTGCAATTTTATTGCTATTTATTTATATCTAATCTAAGTTTAGCCCATATTATGGGAAACATTTACTTACCTAACCCATGTTAAAGCAAAATAATGCAGTCCCTTTAGGGGTGAGGTTGCTATCTGCTGAGTTGGGATTCATCAGTGACCATAGGGACAGGCTGGTTTGTAGTGGGGATATGGAAAAAGTGAGGAAAAACATCATCATCACAGCTCAAGAGGCTGCAGGAGGACTCGGAGCAGAGACAGTGGGGCAGAGGCTGTGAATAACGCAAGCCCAGAGATGAGCTAGGGAAGCAGTGTGCATCACCAAGGTGAAATTGCCTAATGAACCATCCAACTCTTGTATGTCAAAGAGAACTTTCAGGCTGAAAGCCAGAGAAAACAGAGGCCCACAGACAGCAAAGTGCTAATCGGAGCAACATGAACTTCATCTCAGTTACAGATGTGGCAAAGTGATCCTTGGTTGCTTTGAAGTTTAAAAATAAATTTCTCATTTGGCTTATATTCTATTTTATACCTTATAAGTGAATTTAGCCATTTTCTGCTTGTTATTATAAATAAAAGGCATAATCTTTTATAGAAAACTAATAATCAGAAGTGAAGTTGAAGAGATAACCCGTTCTTTCTATCTTGTTTTTTTTCCTTCTCAGTGCTGGAGGTTGAACCCAAGACTTCATACGTGTTGGGCTGATCTTCTACACTGCGATCCATCCTCAGCTAAGCCCTTTTTCTTAACTTTTTATGCTTGAATTAAGTTTAATATTATAGATGACAGACATCAGAGTCACTGATCACTCAAGATAAAGCAAAAGGAACTAAGCTGCATCCCTAAGATCTTCCCAGAAGCATTGGTACTAGCTGACGGCAGTGTCAGAATGGTGGCCATCATCTGTGCCGAGTGGCCTGCCACCGGGAGGCAGGGGGAGGGGTCTCTGGGCTGCCCTCCCACTGCACAGAACAGGGCCTACCTTTGTTGTCGTGCCAGATCCTCAGCTTGCAGAGGTGGCCCAGGCTCAGCATATCGGTGAAGCTGAACGTATCCGTGTTGTTCCGCTCAAACTTGTTCCAGTTGGCCGACTGTTTCAGGGCCAGGGTTCCACTGTCCCCGTTCTCCCCAAAGATAATGATGAACACATTGGCGTCAGTGCCTGCTCCTGGGGTGCACAAGAAGAGGCTGTGGATGCCAGGCTCTCAGACACACAGCCCTTTTGCTCTGGCCTTGGCTCTAGGCTCCTCAGAGGAGTCAGAGCTCAGACAAAACACAGAGGGGACAATACCAAGGAAGAGGTTGGAAAGAGTCAGTGAATGTCCCAGGACTTTCCTGTCTCCAATTCTGTGCTTCGCCTTCTCTTTGTGCCTTCTAGGTGCTGTTGGCCTAACTGGAGATGTAGTAACTACTGTGGTTGGGATGTGGAGTGTCTCCCCAAAGCCTCATGTGTCCGTGGATACTATGTACTGTTGGGAGGTGAGACCTGGCTGGAAGGGGCAGATGTTTGGGGCTTGACCTGGAAGGGTGTGTGCTGGTTCTGCCTTTCCTTAGAGACTGGTCTCTGTTCTGCCATGCCATGAGGATCTTGGTCTACAGCTCTGGCTCTGGCCCTGGACCTGGTTCTGGCTCCAGACTTGGCTCCAGCCATACCTTGTGATTCCATCGTTTCCCAGCTGCCCACCCATGTGACCTTCTGAAACTGTGAGCTAAAATAAATCTTTCCTCTCTAAGTTGTGGAGAAGGGAAATTCTATCCTAGCAGGAAGAAAGTAACTAAGGTAGTAAATATGAAAGTTTTATCACAAAATTTATCTATTTCCAAAAAAAAATATATCTCCCAAACTTAAAAACTCATGACACGTAGCTTGGCCTTACAGTTAAAAACACAAGTTATCTCTCATGCAACATGGGTTCAGAAGGAAACAGAAGCGAGTTTCTTTCTTCCTCAAATCAGCCTCTGATCAACATTCTCCACAAGAGTTTTATATCATTTGATCCAGCCAAACAGATGTATTGGTTTCAGTTAAAAAGTAAATGTCAAGCTGGGCAGTATGGCCTGGCTGTAATTCCACTACTTGGGAGGCTGAGGCAGAGTATTGCCATAAGTTTGAAGTCAGCCTGGGCTATGTGGTGAGTTCAGGGTCACCCTGGACTATATGCAGAACACGGCCCTGTCTCAAAAATAAAATAAATAAGTAAAGCAAGTGGGGCTGAAGATGTAGCTTAGTGGTTGAGAAACCCCTGGGTTCAATTCTCCAGCACCACATGGGCTGGGTATGGTGGCACATGATGTGCCTGTAGAAAGTAAATGAATAAATAGGAAATAAAGGCCTGTGTCACTTGGCCTGGCTCAATTTAAAAAAAAAAAAGTGTTTCTGGAAGCGTGACTCTGTAAAGCTTGTCTGATGCTAGGCAGTTCTTTGCTAAGGGCACACTGGAGGGGAACAGGGGGATGGAAGCATGTGGACACTTGGAATTTTAAGCAGTAAAGACGAAGACCTCGCTGTAGAAAGAGGAGAGGGGGAAGGTAAACAAAAACTTAACCAGTTTTGCTTACCCGTCATTTACGTTTGAGATCTACCATGAGTGCTTCATGTATCTGACTAAATGTCTCTCTGTTGAAAATACAAGCTATTGTGGACAACAAGGTAGCCCTGCCCTACTCATTTACAAGCAATGAGAACGAGTTTGCCCAACTTGAGCCTGGCATAGGGAAAGGTAGGTGGGAGACATTGCCTTGGTGCTGGATGAGAGAAAGCTCCCTCTGAGCTCTTGGCTTTGACACACCGATAATTTGCTTGGAGGCCTTTACTCTGAGTTTCTTGTCTAAGTCTTTCTGGTCTTGACTTCAACATCACTCTTGCAGTGCACTCATGATCCTCACCTGTGGCCCTGTTCTGGCCTTCGCACCTGTCAGAGCCTGGCCATGCAGCACTGTGTCTGCCCTACTAGAATGTCAGACCTGGGCCCTGCGAGAGTCACAGCTCCATCCTAAGACTGCAGGCTGGGGCTGGCACATGGTCGCTCAGTATTGGGTGCGGGAACAACTCTGAGGTGCCCAAGATGCACAGACTTGGGCAAGGGGCAGCAGGCAACAGCACGGAGGCAGAGGGATCTGGGTTAAGCGCTTTGACCTATCCAAAAGTGTGGATCAGAATTCTAGAAATAGTCTCCTTTATTACCTAAGGGAGCACAGAAGGTGCTAATTTGGGCACAGGAAGGGGATGCTTTGTCCCGGCAGAAAGTAACACATTGTTATAACCTGAGTTGGAGGCCATCTGAGGAGACAAGTTCTAGCTGGCAGACTCAATCCTGAGGGCCAGGGCAGTAGGAGGTCGAGGGGGAGACAACCCACCAAGAATGTCACTCGTCTTCACTGTGACGGTGTAGGACGTCCATTCCATCATCTCCTCTTCATCAATGACAGCACACATCTCACACACCAGTGTCTTCTTGCCCTTCCGCTGTGACAGCCAGTCTTCATAGTAGAACATTGTCAGGTCTCCCGTACTCATATTCTTTAGGAGGATCTGGGGAGGGACCCATGTGGGATGGTCCACCGTCAACCTGGCTACTCCCACCCACCAGGGCAACCTCTCTACAACCCCAACGACCCAAGGTCCCAAGCCTGAATTGAGCTGTGTGACCCAGACTTGAGGATCTCAAATCTGTTTTGCAAAGGGTCTAAAGGTCCCTCAGTGACTCCCCTGCCTGTGAGGTATGGGAATTGGGAATATAACTGAAAAGGGCTTCTTCCTAAGAGGTGACTTTCACAGGGAACAGAGAATGTCTACAAAGTCAGTGACATTAAAGCTGACTAACAAAGTCACCATCAGTTACAAACACCAGGTAGCAGTGTACTGCCATTTGCCAGATTGTCCTTGTTGTGGGTATTGTATTTTCAGCATAAGGAAAATCTGTTAGTGGCTAAACAAGAGAGGAAGAGCCTGAGGGTACATAGGACAGATGGCCTTTGGTAGACAAGGATGAAAGACTGACCCAGGCAGGCAAGCAGAAGGATTCATGTTAGGGTAAAATTATGCACACACACACCCGCCTCTCACCAAATGTGTACTTTGCAGTTCTAACTAGCAGTCCCTTAGAATGTGATGTGATTTAGAAGATGGGTTTTTTACATGTGTAATCATTCAGATGAGGTCATTAGAGTGGGCCCTAATCTAGTTTCTATGCCTGTACCAGGAAAAACACAGACCCAGGCTGAATGCACACAGGGAAAGTGCCCTGGGATGGCTTGTGCTATGCTGCTACAGCCCAGGCACATCTACTCCAGGAAACAGGCTGCAGCAGATCTTTCCAGAACCTCCAAAGGTAGTGTGACCCTGATGACACCTTGATCCTGGACTTCCACCCTCCAGAACTATGACAGAGTAAAGGCCTGTTGCCTAGGCCCCCAGCCTGTGGTCCATTGTAGCTGACCCAGGACATTACTACATGTTGTATGAGAAGGATGCCCTGACACCAGCACTACACATGTTATGAAGCCCAAGGCCTGTGTGAGATCAAGTTTGTGTCTGCAGGATGTCTTTGTCATTAGAATCATTTGTCCTTGCTGTGACTGGAGGTCTTTGGGCCAGGCTCGTCTTTGCTGCCAAAGGCCGCCAGCTTTGGGGGGGCTCACATGGAAAGCACACTGGCCTCCTTGAGTCATGTCAGTTCTCATCATTTGACCCAAGCTCTGGAAAGCCGCCTTTGTGCTCCACGGCAGTGAGATTTAGTGGCCTGCCTCAGAGCAGCCTGGAGCCCAGGGACCTATGAGCCTGGAGGAGGTAAGCTGCAAGACCAGGGCCTAAGAAGGAGCAGTAGCCTTCTGCCCTCAGGGGGAACTGGATTTGTGCTCCTCTCTCTCTCTCTCTCTCTCTCTCTCTCTCTCTCTCTCTCTCTCTCTCTCTCTCTCTCTCTCTGTCTCTCTCTCTCTCTCTCTCTCTCTCTGTCTCTCTCTCTCTCTCTCTCTCTCTGTGTGTGTGTGTGTGTGTGTGTGTGTGTGTGTGTATGTCTGCATAGTTTGAAGGTTTGTATGTACACCAGCTAGGCAGGGGCAGAGGAAGTGAGAACTCCCAGAGTGATGTCGTGAATGTCTGAGATCGTGACCCCAAGATTGTCCTGTTCCTGTCTGTAGGAGAGAACAAAGATGGAGAGAGGCAGCTGCCCATCTGCCAAGTGCAAGAGGCCCAGAAGCTCCCTGCCCTCCCACCCACTCCAACCATGGCAACCTCGCCATGTCCCGGCTTCAAGTCTCCTTTCCAGAGAAGCCCAGCTCAGGCCTCTCTGACTTCAGGCTCTGCCCAGTTTATGCTGACAGCTCACACTGTGGGCTCCAGCTGTTAGTTCCACTCTTACTGGACCCCAAATAATAAACTAGATTCTCTGATGAATTTATCCCAAAGGGCAGGTTGGGTCGTGTGGCCAGGTTCATGGAATATTCCTCATCAGTGTCACCGGTAATTTAACAAGGTCCATTGATAACCCAACAGAGTAGGAAGGGGTGGGGATTGGGGGGCTGGATGGAGGTCGGGCCCAGGCACTTACCCTATCCAAGAACCACTCAGGCCGGCTGCCCAGACCGTCTATACGGATGCGCATCTTGGTGAATGGGGCAATATCCAGGATCTCCATGATGAAGGTGTCGTTCTGCTCCCGTTCAAACCTGGGCATGGGGGGAGTGTGAAGAGAGGAAGCTTCATGAGAACAAGAAGTCTTTTACTCGGTTTCACTTGCTGCTTGCTACGACTCCCCAGCAGCCCATCTCTTGCATCCCAGATGTGTTTCTGAAAGTTTGGGCTTAGTGGATAGAAATGGCTCTGAGTCAAGAGCTACCAGTTCTGGGTTCTAATCTTATGCTGGTAATTTGTTACCTAGAACAGATCCAGCCCTTTCTGGGACTTTATTTCCTTACTTGCAGTCTGGGGAGAATGATACTAACTCTGCAATTTGACAGAAGTGTCATGGGAACCAAACTGATGTGAAATCAGCTTTAGATGCAGGAAGCTTTCATAGCTGAAAAGTTTTAAAGAGACTCGTGGTGACGGGGCCACCATGAATAGTGAGGCAGGTTGTACACTGCTCAACTCTAGACGGCACCACCCACATTTTTCAATATGCAATTTGTACAACTGAACCCAGCACCCCTGGGTTATGTAATGTGCCGACGACTGTAAAATGGCAGCAAATAGAAGGTAATGTCGCATTTGTTGCTATTATTATTTTTACTGAATGACCTCATCATCTCAGAGATGCTCTATCTTTGTTCTCCCGGCTCTTCCCACAGTGCCACCTGTACAATGCGACCTTCAATGCTGACTGATTCCAGATGATACTGCTGATAAGCCCCCGGGGCAACGCAGGTGGCCCTGAAGAGACAGCTCAAATGGCAATTGTTATGCTTCCTTGGATACAAGACATATTTTTAAAAGCAGGCCATAGCCAGTGGGGGCTGAGACTGCGAATGCTGTGAAGTGAGAGCCAGCTAATCCTCATCTCCAAGACCGTGGTGGGGTGCAGGCCTGCTCTCCTTGGTAACTTATGCGTGTGCATCCTGTTAGAAGTTAGCAAGTTCTCCAAGGCGGGGACTTCAGCTGGGGAGTGGGGCTGAGTGATTTGCCATAGACTGCAGCGAGCTTTGGCCTCTGGGCACAGTATCTGGCAAGTGGGTATTTTAGCCAACTGTCCCGCAGTGCCTTCTCTGTGCGTACATGTTTCAGCCTTCATCCTGGTCCTTTGGGGGTGGGGGTGGGGGGAAGCATTGCCCTGCACAGCACCAGCTGTGCCTGTGACATCTGCCCAGTGGGGCTTTCTATCCAAGTCTCTAAGTCAATGTACAGATACTAGTAACCAGGACTTCAAGACACAGATGTAACATTTGGCCACACACAATGTGAAAAGGTCAAGTCGACTTTGGGTGAGCGTTCTGGGCTTGCAGACCGGAGTGACTGAAGAGTGCTGGCTCTCTTCACAATATACATCTGCACTTGGAAGACAAGCCTTTAAGGAGCAAGGTGCCTTTATGCATTGACAATATGTGTGTGTGTTTTTAATGATGGACAATATTTCAAACAATGTTTTTTGGAATTTCGATCACACCCCAGGCGGAGATGTCTATTTCTCCCACCATAACTTAACATCCTGGGCATCCACAAAATAAGGTAGAAGGCAGATGTGAGGAGTCAGCTGGAAGATCCAGAAATTTGGGTTTGGGCAGAGATTAGGGTTGGCGTGAAGAGGGAAGGGTACAAGGGGCTGACTTGTAAAGGGACAGCAGCCAAACTAAGCAAACTAGAGAGTTCTCACCACGTCCTCTGCTGCTATTGTTCCAGAGAATCACAACCTCTCCTGCAACCAGCTTATGTTGTCCCAACTCAGAACTGACCAAAAGGACCCCAAATCAGGACCAACCAGAGAGCTCCAAATCTGCTGTCTAATCCACTTACTTAGGACACCCCAGTTCTTCCTAATACAACCCCAGCCTTGCTGTGCCACCAGGCCCCTTCACGATAAAATATTTCCACTATCCTTATAGCCTTTGTGCCCCTGTCATGCCTGGTGATGGTGACTGACTCGCTCTAGCAAGCTAAATAGTCTGTTCTCATTGGATCTCTATTTCTTCCCACAACTGCCTGAGTTCAAATCCCAGTGACCCTACTTACTAGTTGTGTGACTTTGGTCAGGTTATTCCATCTCCCTGTCCAGGAATCTTCCTGTAAAATGGACCTAATAACAGTGCAGACTGAGGGGCTAATGTAGGAGTTAATACAGATTAAAAAGCTCTTACAACAGTGCCTGGCCTGGATTATGAGCTGAGTACAAGCCAGCCATTATCATGGTCCTCACCATTGCTAGTCACTCCAGGAAGAGTTCCAGAAGGAAATGGGAGGCGCATAAGATGGCAGAGGAGGTAAGGGAAGGGGTAGGTGAGATGAGTTGTGCAGAGTGGGTAAACTCATACTCTCGTTCCATGGAAAGAAATCCCTAGCTGGTCCTCATCCGCATCGCCACTGTCACCCACACCACACCTCATCACCTTGTCCAGTCTCAGCCATACTCAGTGCTACCTCCTACCCTCAGGCAGGATCCAGAAGTCCTCCGTGCAGGCCCCTGAATATGAGGTCAGGGACAGACAGGCTGAGGACCTCAGAAGGTGGTCTTGTTCTCCAGTTGGGAGAAGGGCACAGGGGTTCATGGAAGTTGGCTGTGGATGGGTTTTTTAAATCCTAGGCTTGGGGTGGGGGTGTAGCTCAGTGGTTAAGAGTGCTTGCCTGACAAGTGCAGGAGGGCCCTGGGTTTGATTCCCCACCACTGCATAGGTGAGATGTAGTAGCACATGGCACACCTGTAGAAAATAAATGAATAAGTAAAAAATAAAGGGCCTGTACCACTGGGCCTGGCTCAACATTAAAAAATAAAAATCCCAGGCTTTGATCAAGGAGGGCCTCCTGGAAGAGGTAAGTTTGATTTGGTTCTTGAAAGAGAAAGGATAAAGATGTGGTAGCTGGAAGCCTCATAGATACAACAGAATGTCCAAAGCGGCTGAAGGCAGAGTGGCCGGAGGGCAGGGGGCTGGATGTGGGAGGCGTGCAGGTAGGGCCCCTGTGAGTACCTGGCCTTCTTTTTGTCCAGCTTCATCTCCTCTGTGCTCCCATTGATGCCATAGAGGGTCATGAAGATGTTGGAGTCAGTTCCCCCGCCAACCACATCACCTGTCCACACGGTCATCTCATAAAGCACCTACCATGAGAGGAACATGACCCGGAGCCTCAGCCTCACCACCACCACCCCCCCTCCCCCACGCACGATTCATCTTGCCTCATTCTCCCCAGGGGCCCAAGGCAAACTCTGAGTTCTGTGGATCTGGGAAGAGCACCTCCCCAATCGAGTGTGCATGTTTGGAGAGAGAAGAGCCAGGACTGTCACTCTCTGAGACCCCACCATGCCCAGCCCAGCACTAGAGAGGAGACCAGTCCTGACAGAGGGTGCACCATGCACGCAGTCATGGCTGGAAGTCTCAGTGATGACCCATTCTTTGCCAGTCATCCACAGTGGCAGCACGTGGTGGCAACAGCAGTGATTTGGGAGCTGCTTAGAGCTCCGTTTGAATCCCAGATCTGCCACCTGATAGCTGTTCACCTTGCAGTTGATCCCCTCTCCAGCCTCCAGTTCCCCTGTAAGGGAACAGAGGCACACCCCTGGTGGAGATGAGAGGGCTTCAGACAGTTTGCATTGGTGCCCAGAGCTCAGCTGACTCGTGTGTATGGCCTCATAAACACACAGGTCAGCTGGGGGTGCAGCTTAGTGTTAAAGTGCTTGATTAGCAAGCCTAAGGCCCTGGGTTAAATTCCCCAGCACCACATAAATAGGGTATGGTGACACATGCCTGTAATCTTAGCACTGGGGAGGCTAAGGCAGGAGGATTGCCATGTGTTTGATACCAATCTGGGCTACATAATGAGTTTAGGACCAGCCTGGACTACAGAGTCAAGACTCTGTCTCAAAAACAAACAAAGAAACAAACAAACAAAACAAAAACAGAAAATCAAAAGTAGCTGTCTCCTAACTCCTGCTACCACCAGCCCACATTCTGAGGTCTGTGAGCAAGGCGTACCCCGGGGGGGGGGGGGGGGTAATGCTAATGGGAGCTCTGTCCCAAGCTCTGTCCCTGTAAAGTAGGACTGTTGCCTGATCACGTAATTTTCACTATCGATCAGGATTTTGCTCTCTTGCCTAAAATTTAATCTCAAAAAGATGAATCCCCTTCACCTGCCTGTACTGAAGAGGGAGGGACAGTGCCGTCCCCAGGGAGGTGTGCCTTCCTGGAGGCCTTGCCCTTTTGTCATGCCCTGAGGGACAGGACAGCCTTGTGACAGTTGGCATTGCTCGCAGTCTTGTGACAGTTGGCATTGCTCGGGAGTGTCCTCTGGTCCTGCAGTCTTACCTCATTCCCTTTCGCCAGGTGACCCTGAGCCAATAACTAAGTTTACGGGTTCGGGAGAGGAGGAAGGCCAGCTGGATGTCTCTTTGGAACCTCTCTGTCTCTTCCCTTCCCTCACTGGCTGCTATGCCCTGTCTCACCCGTGCAGACGTCTGGTTGCCACCACCCAGAAGGCTTGGGTCATAGAACATATCTTATGTGTCACAGTGGACATGTCTTTGCCATTGTGCCGGGTGAATGATTTTCTGGCTTCTGGAATCTCTGTGCCAGGACATCATAGGTCAGAAGTGTCTGGTGCAGACCCAGCCCACAGGCACGCTCCCATCAGGAAATCCCTTAGACTGCCCACCAAGGGCAGGAGAGGCCCCAGGAACACAAACCCAACCTGACCTTTTCCATTGTTATCGAGACAGGTCTAAAAAAATGGAGTGATAGAGTGACTGCTTTGGTGGCTCATGGAGACCAGCCCCGAGGGCTGGCCGAGAGCCCCTGTTCTCCGTGTCACCTTTCTCGCCTTTACGCAGATGCATCCCTTTTTATATAATTGGTGTGTTTCCAAAAAGAGAGAGAAGTAGGGTTCCTGTAATTCCGGTCCGCTATCAGGTGTCATGGGGAGAGGGCCAGTCCAGAGAGCCCTGCGGTGCTTTGTAAAGTGACACACCTGCGTTCTTTTGTTCCGGGAATAGCAGGGGTGTGGGTTGGATTTTCCGGGACTAGGGGAGGAGATGCTTCTGCCCTGGGTGGGGTATGATGTGAGCTGGGGGGTGGCGTGTACCGGCTGGGAAGTGGGTCAGCGGAGGCCTGATGAATGGTGCGCTCACCCACACTGTCGTCTAGCTGCAGATGGAGATGTCTGGGAAGGGGGAGGCAGCCTGCGCTGCAGAGTTGGGCTCTGTTCTCTTGCCGGGGATGGCAGCACCCACTCTCCCGCCTACAAGACACTGAGCCTCTAGACCGCAGCCCGTCCTCTGCTGTCGCACTACAAACCCTCCTGCTGCAAACAGGTCCTGGCCTCTGCGGGACAATGTGGGCAGAAAACAGCAGCCACTGGTTTGGAGGCAGACAAGGAGACAAAGGCTGGGGCCTTCGGTTGACCCTACCACTTATGAGAGAGAAAGGGAAACCTACAGGGTCAGGTGACCAGAGCCTCGGACCACCAATTGGTTGTGCGGCCTTGGGTTTCTGTCACACAGACATCCTGCCTCCTGCCTGGCTCACAACTGTCCCAGGTCATTTGGCCTACTAGACACGCTCAGGCTCAGAGTTCCTGCCTTCCTGGCTCTTCAGTCAGGAAGGGTCTCATGCAGGCAGCAGTCTCTGTGCTGTGAGATCCAGAGGCCATGGCATCCCGAGCACCATCTTTTTCTGCCAGTACACTATTGGTATTGATGGGGCACTCTGCGAGGACAATGGTCCAGCCTGTCAGTGTAGAGCTGTCACTTTCTAAAGCTCTTTGTGAGCTGTTCACTCTCATTAGTTCTGCCAAGATCTAACAAAGATCAGGTCATGAAGAGAAGCATTATTTCCACAAGATATATGAGATGACCCAGGTCTGGAGAGGCCAGATCACTTTCCCAAGGTCACAAAGCAGAAGATCAAAAGGGAGTAGAGTACAGTTGCTCCTAGAAGGGTGAATTTTGCCCGCGCATCAGGCTGCAGCTTCTACCAATGCCCCATTGATGGGCCCCCAGCTTCCCTCTCCCATTTCCCTACTGCACCCCCACCGGCAGTGCACACCCAGTGCCACTATACCTTCACCCCGATGTTCACCACCATGGCATCCAGGAGGTCAAAGACACAGGAAGTGACACCATCACCTCGGTCCTTGGCAAGCCAGCAGTTACAGCGCAGTGTGTACTTGGTGCCCTGAGTGGGCACTGCCAGACACAGCTCCTCCACCAGCCAGCAACTCTCTGGGGAGGCCCCATCATGGCCCAGCTGGGAGATGGGAGAGGACACACCAGCCCTGTGAACATCTGGGTACAGCTGAGAAGAAAATCTTTGCTGTTCAATGTCCCCTTCACTGCACTGACCCCCTTCCCATTCTCAGTACTTCCTTCAACATGCTGGGTGCTCACTGGCCCACAGCCCTTCCATGAGGGAGAGGAGATCTGCAAATCTCATGAAGTCTCTAAGAAGATGACTGGGAGTTAATCAAAGATTGCCCTGGGTGGGCCTGAGCTCATCAGACAAGCCATTTATTTATGGATTTATGTATTCATTCATTTATGCATTTAAATGAGCCCATTAAAAGAAATTCTGGAGGTCAGAGATGAGAGAAGTCAGAGAGGTTTGGAGCAAAAGATGTAATCTTGTATGGGCCTTGGACATGCATACTGTCAGGTTTGGGAAACACAGGGTGGGAAGGAAGGAATGGCGAGCAGCCTCCTGGATATGAAGGCCACAGTTCTACAACTCTGAGGAAATGGATTTGGCTAATGACCAGTGGGCTTGAAAGAGGACCTGAGCTTCAGATAAAATCCAGCTTTGGCTGCAACTACTTTCATCCCAATAAGGCCTTGAGAAGTGGACACAGCTAATGCGTACTTGGACTTTGACCCATCAATAATCACACGCTTACATTGCTTTGAGGTATTAGGTTGGTGGGACGTTGTTACACGGCAACAGAGAATAAATACACAGGGTGTCCCCATTGGGTGAGTGGGGGAAATGGAGATGCAGAGGGGCAGGTAACTCACCCAAGGTCACCCAGCTCACTGATGGTGGAAGCCGAGAGATTGCTTTTGTTACCTGTTCTGAGGGACTTCAGCACATTGCTCTTCCTATCCCCAGCTCCACCCCCAAGTACTGGCCATCTCCTTTCTTCCTGGCGGTGGTCACTATCATGGGCTCCAAAGGCTAGCACCTCTATTTTCTTGATGACACCCACGTCCAAGCCTCCAACGTAGAACTCCTCCACAGAGCCACAGGCAAAGCCCCTCTTCCCCTGGGGGTAGTCCAGCCAGATGCGCAGGGTGCGCTCGTCCTCCTCACCAATCAGTATGACATAGGCCCGGCTGTCAGTGGCTGCGTCCTTATGTTTCCCGGTGGTGACTGACACATAGTATGGAATAACTGCAAGAGATCATGGGACCCCAGTTCCAGCCAGCCAGGGGCACTGCTCTGTGGGATGGTGAACTCAGAAATGACCTCTGGAGGGTATACCTCAGCTTCCTGTTCAGAGACCAAGTGTGAGCTATGGAGTCTACTCTCTAGAAATGAGAAAGGCAAGAATTTCTGACCTGAAGACTGATGGGGTTTCTTTGTCACTTGGGCAGACTGTCAAGCTCCCAAATGCCTTTTGACCAATGATAATACTTGAACATAGCATCACCCAATGAGGCAATGTTTTACCAGAGTCAAAATATCCTTTCCCAGAGTTCTGAGGTTACAGGCCTGAAAACCTTATTACAGCCAGCAAAAATGAGACTGACCAAAGCACGTTCTCATAGAAAGTAAGAATTGGGGAATAATAATAAAATGTGCCACATGTATGACACGGAAGATGAAAGTTCTAGAAATCCATTTTTTAGCTTGTGGCCTAGGTTTATAGACACACACTCAATATCCATTTTCTTTGCAACTAGAGTTAGTTATAATATGCAAGCAGATATTGTTGCATGAGTTTCTGGGAAAATATTTTTTAAAGAGTCTGACTCTTTTGAAAGGAATGACTCTTGGCTCCCTTTCTTCCATCATTCTGTTCGGATGTAAATGTGATGGCTGGGGCTCCTAAAGTCCTCTTGAAATAATGGTCATTTAGGCATGGAAGCTATTTATAAGGTTGTCAGACTGATCAGGTTGAAGAAGCATAGTGACTTCAATAGAGCTGTTGCATTAGTTTCCAGTGGCCTACCTTTGAACTTTTTATGCAAGAGAAAAGAAAAATTCTGAACTTATTTAGGTCACCATTCTCCAGGTCTCTGTCACTTGCAGTTACTAATTGGTAAAAGATGAAAACCCTTTTCTTGCTGCTCGTCCTCAATAGTCTGGGGGACACTGCTCTGGTGCAGTAGGTTTCTGTTATACAGCACGCATTTATCTGGGTAGTGTGCAAACTAGCCCTCACTAGCTCGAATCATATACAGTGTTTGGGAGACACAGGAGAGGAGGAAGGCCATGAGAGTTGCACGTGGCCTTATTCTCTCTTTGCAAGAAGAATGCCACTGGTCTTTCCACAGGGGATCATAGCGCTTAATTAAGGACAATCACTTTTTGTGGGTTCTGTCATCTAGTCAAAGAGTGAGAAGACAGAGTGTTAATAGATTGGCTTTCACTGCCTGACTCCACAGATCCTCCACACGGTCTCCTTGAGAGGGATATTGTGGTTGTCATACTCTTACACTTCAGGGAATTGAATACAAAGGCAAGGCATTGAAATATTTGACAGACAAACATAGAACTGCCTTATCTCACAAATCTTGTTGGTGAAACCAACTTGCCAGGGAATTGTAATATTGCTTTATGGAGGAAAACACTGACAAGGGAAGAGTTGATGACGATACTCTCCTGGTAGAGAGTAGATTAACATCTTTAGCTTTTGTGTCTCTGTCTGTAAGGGGGCTCTCTCTCTGTCCTTTCTTCTCACAGGGCTGTTGTGGAATTGAAAATGGGCAACAGGTAGGAGCCCTGTGTAAATTACAAAGCATCGTAAGGATGGAACTAACAAATGGCCAGTCCAAGAATAGCTCCAAACCATTTCCATAGCCTGCTCCTCCTTTAAAGCAGTGGTCCCCAGCCTTTTGGTTTAAGGCCATTCTTCCAAGAAAAAGATGGATGTGGGGGAGTGATACTTATTATACAGTAAATTGTTGGAGGACAGCTCTGAAACGGCAAGCCTCATCAGGATGGGAAAGGGGTGAAGCTCTGTCCCCATAAATCAGCAAAGATTTTAGAACTTAACTGGAGCACAGTGACAGGAAGTGAGGCCCCACTTCCTGCTCACCTCCTGCTCCCTGTTCATCTGTTTCTGCAGGCTCAGTCCTTCTTGGGGGGTTGGGGACCCCTGCTCTAAAGAGCATCCTGCTTGGCTTACCTGGGCCCTCCTGAACATAGTCAACCATGGGCCCCGTCACAGTGGCAATGTCCACATCAGCCATCTTGGAGCTAAGGGCAATCTCCCAGAAGTCAGCGGGGCTGCTGCAGTTGCTACTTCGGTCCCCACTATACTCCTGTGCAAAAAAGCATGACCCAGCCATATTACAACTCCTTTACCCTTATTTCCACTCTTCTCTCTGTCACAGCATCAGGTACAAAGGTATAAAAATGGCAATAGGCCATGGCTGAGCCAGGGCTCAACCATCCTTAACTGTACCTTCTCATAAAAGAGCCTCTCCAGCCTCCCGTCCTCCTTCTTCAGGGACAGCCAGCGCCCACACAGGAATAGGAACTCATCCTCGTTGGTGTCATTCCAGATTTCCACCTTCTCCACGTACCAGTCTGCATACCACTTGCTGTTGTCATGGCGGAGCTTGATCTTATAGATGACCCCCAAGTCAGCAGCCTCAATGATGAAAGTGTCAGCCTGTGCAGTGCAAATGTGGGGATTTTGGTTGGGATGAACCCACTTTGACCCATGCCAATCCCATCCTTCCAGGACCTTCCACCCTCCTTGGATATTGGGGTATTCAGCTCTTCCTACCTGGGGAGCTCTTCAGGCCCAGATCCCTAAGATAAGTGTTGATGTCCAAGACCTCCCTTCCACAATGGCCCCCTTTCACACCCTGTTCTTGCAGGCAACTCCTTGGAGAAAACTACATTCATCCAAATTTCTCTTGGCGTGGGTGTGAGGGGGGTTGGAAGGTAGAACTGGATGAGATGTGTGAAAAGTGATGGGACCTGAAGGCCTTGACAGGGATGATTGAGGGCTACTTGTCATGGTCCTGTTGGCTGCAGGCGCTGACAATCAACTGAGTTCATTGGAGTAAAAATGGGCACTCCCAGAAATTTTACTTGCTTGCATCTACCCTGGATGAGGATTTCCATGTTCTTTACATCTGTCAAGGACTTTCATACACGTATAGGGATGTTAATTCCTTGACAATTTCACAATGGGAAACTAGAAGCCATCTAAGGTTCACTATCTAGGGAAAAACGATTTCTAAGACATCTCCCTGAACCTCACATGCAAGTAGAAGTACTTATGTAGTAGGAGGCCTTTTATATTAGAAAGCCAAAAAACAAAGCAGCATGACGCATTTTCTCTGGGTGCATACTCATGTACGAAGAGAAAACATTTTAAACGACGTGGAGACAGGTGAGAGTGTCAGCACTCTGAGAACTGGGCTCACTGATCTGTGAGAGAGATTCCAGGCAGGCTAAGCAGTGTGGGCACAAAGGGTCTGCAGGTCCAGTGAAGGCCTCAGGTAAGATCTGGACCCATCAGGACCTTTGAAGCACTGAAGTGAGGGAGTGCCTCCTCCTGCTTTGCATGGCTGAATTAAGTAGGCTGGAGAATGCACTGCCCGGGAGCAGGAGAACAGACGGTTCAATAAGCGAGGTTAGAGGAGGGAGAGCTGTGGGGTGACAGAGCTCACGTGTCTGCTCCAAGGCACTCAGGGTGTAGACTCTCCTCCACACAGGTGATTGATTGGATGTGGAAGGGGAGAGAGTGATAAAGGCAGGGGTGAGACGAGCAAGAGAGAGTGATTAGAGAAGTGAGACGCTCAGCAGTGAAGTCACACAAATTGTCGGTTCCCGAGCCAGATGTAGCCCCAGCTTTCCTGGTGGAGGAAAAGCAAACAGAGTGACAGGAGGAATAAGCAAAGATTTCTCTTAAAGACTGAGAGAGACAGAAAGATATTGAATACGAAGGCAGAAGAGAATAATTTGCATCTCTTCATTTATACCTTATTTCATTTAACCAATCAACACATATTTATTGGGCACTTATTCTTTTTTAGCCTCTATAAATGCAGATAAAAACAAAAACTTGATCTATCAGTTGTGTACTACACAGTATGTCTTACCAAGGTGTTTACCAGGCATTAGACAGATAAGCACGAGACGGGCAGGTGGGCACGAGACAGATAAGCTCTGTCAGGCCTTGATAACGTCCAGCACAGAGACTTAACTGTGTGCCTTTCATGGCCCTAGTACTTCACATGTTTTACCTCAACTCACTTTCATGGTGACTCAAAATTACCTCTGTTTTGTGGTGGAAGAAACAGTAGCACACAGATGTAAGTAACTTGTTCAAGATTACACAGTTATTGAGTATTAGAACCAGAATCTGAACTCAGGTGATGTGCCCTCAGAGTGTCTAGGTACCTGTAATGAAGTCCCCAGTGAGGCGTTAGGGGCATCCTATGAACCCGCTTGATATCTTTGGCTTTCCATTTTTCCAAAATGGAAAGGGGAATAGGCCTCCTCCTACCTACTGTAATCAGACAGTGACTAATTGTATTTCTCATGGTGCATGTCTGTGAGTGATTCTAAATTTTTTTTTCCTGTTACAAAGTGCTCTGACATCTTGTCATGTTTCTCAGCCCACAAGTCTAATCAGAAACCACATTGTTATTCCTCTTTCTGAAGTAGGAAACTGAAGTTAAAGATAAATGGTTTGCATACGGATTATCGAGCAGATGAACGGGAGTAGTAGGGACTGACCCTCAGGGACCTGATGGCCAGGCTGGGCCTCTTTCCACAAGGCCTGCTTGGCTCATGGGATCAGCGGCCACTGCAGACAATATTTTTCTTTTTTTCTCCAAAGGCTAATTTTCTCCACAATCATAGCAAGTAGTACAACACTAAAGGTCACACCTGAAAGAGGGTCAGGCTTAAGGAGTCCCTTGACAAACGCCCATTAGTTGATGCATGTCATCCTTGCAGCTTGGATTAGAAGCCAGGTCAGAATCTTATCTCCTTGGAGATGGCCTTGCCTGTAGTGTTTGGGGATAGACTTGGGTGAATGATGAGAAGGAAGAGAAGCTGTGGATCAGGCGAAGGAGTAGAGCAGGAAAGGAATGGGGAGATGGTAGGAAGAGGGAAGATGAGTCAGGGGAAAAGAAAGTGTGGCAATGCCCACTTTTGGCCTCTCTGGATGGACTTACTCCTTTTGGCAACAGTGTGTCAGAGCTGGAAGGGTCGTAGATACTACTTGTTCATGTGTTTTTCAAGCCTTTTATGGGCACAGACCCCTTTGCTTAACACAGGGCTCACCTGGCACCACATAGGGCAGGTCAGAGTTGCCCTGCCTTTGCTGCTTGTGGGGAGCCCATCCACTTCCCACCGTGGTCCTCATGTTCCTGAGGGCTTTGGTTCTGCCCAGTGCTCTATGCAACATAGTTTAGCCAATTCGTATCTGATTCCTCAGTTACACATAAGGAAACTGAGGTCAGAGAAGCTGAATGAGACAAGGAGCACACGGCAGCACAGGCCCCAGACGTCCGAGTGAAGCCTCTGTCAGCACAGTCCTCTCAGAGCTTCCCAGCTTTCACCCCACGTGCAAGGCTCCCACAGTGAGCTGGATTTGCTGAAGATGAGCCAAGCCCATCAGCCAACCACCTGGAACTGGGACCCCTTTCTGCCCCCCTCCCATGGTGGGCACATGGGTTGGGAGAGGGAGGTGAGCTGCACTTGCAGGGGAAGGGCAAGGATAAAAGCCCAAACGAACATGCATGACACCTCACAAAGTTCACAGACATTCCCAGGACCAAGAAGAGCCATCGCCCAGGCAATTAGAACCAGGGAGGGAAACGAAGCCCGATGAACTCAGTGTGGCTCCTACCGTTCCTCTCTCGAACTTGTTGGTACGATTCTCGGACTTGCCCAGGTACCGCTCCCCAGTGTCCCCCAGGTCGCCATAGATGGTGATGTAGACCTTGGCATCTGTGCCTGCCCCAGGAACATTCCCTGTGAAGATCTGCACCGAGTAGAGCACAACTGGGCAGGAAGTGGGACAGACAGACAGACAAAGAGAAGAAGAGATGACAGCACCTTAGGTTTGGAACTGGATTTGTAGGAGGCATAGAGACCTGCCTAGACCTGGAAGAGGTAGGGCCTTCCTTTCATTTGCTTAGTGAGGCTCATTGGCGGGAACTTGGGGCAGGGGAGGAGGGCAGAGTGTCACCTATCTAGTTGGGATCAGTGGACTTCCGAGAACCAATGGCTGGGGACTTTACTGAGTACCCCCCAGACCATTCACACAGATGGACATCTACAGTGTCCGTAAGGCAAAATCCAGGAAACTGCCTGAAGTATGTCAAACTAGTCACCAAATCTACCTGCCATGATCCACTGACAATAATACGCTTTTTCATCTGACTGGTATTGGTGTTAGATTATGAAAAATGTAATATTTTTGAAAAGGAGTTGCCCCTTACTGTCTTAGATGCCCCTTAATTGCCCGTCAGTTGCCTCCATTTTCTTATTCTCATTTACTTTTGGCTCATGACAGTTCTTGGCAATCCCCCATGCTCCCGGCAAACTTTTCTCCCCTAAACCAGTAACAGCAACCCTTTCCTCTGCTCCATGGAAAGGGCACAGTAGGTACTGAGGTGAGAATTATGAAAAGTACTTAAGGAAAACAATATCTAGTGGTGACTAGTTTCTTTTTTTCCCAACTCCAACCCAAGCAGGAAGGACAAGTCTCGCTGATGTTTTTGGGAATGCCAGGAATTCTTTCTTCCTTATCCATATCTGTCCATCCTGGGACACCTGGAGTTTCAGGTCAAGAAGAAGGAGACTTAGCTGTAGCACAACCCAAGAAAGTGAGAGGGAAGTTGGAGCTCTGAGGGGAAAGACAAAAGTGGCCAAACCTGGAGAAAGGTTTGCTTCCCTCATCCTGGGAGGCTGGGATCCTCCCTGCGAGGAGACCCTGTAAGGAGAAGCTGCCAGTCAGCCTGACGAAGGCCGTAGAGTCAGCAAAGAGAATCTCTTGATGAAGCCAGGGTTGTGCGGTGGCATTACCCATTACCGAGAGAAATGACACCTGCACATCGGTAGAAAGTCAGCAAAAAAGTCAGTGGCTCTCTAACGGCAGGGCAGCCCAGGGAGAAGTAGTAACTCCTGGACCTAGGGCCAGGCCAAGCCTCTGAGATTCAGGATTCTTACAGATGCTAGGAGATGGACTCTGTCCTTGAAGTAGCAGAACTGGACTTCCTTACCAGCCCAAAGTTCTGGGAAGTCCACTTTTAGCTACCTCTAAATCAACTTAGTAAAAGCAAGGTGCCGTGGGCTGCTTGCACCCATGGTTATGATCACATTCACAACAGGGCACAGTTCCCAGCATGCCTTTCCTTTTGTTTGGATTCCTTAGCATTATGTCCTGCTTCTTCCTCTCTGGACGCCCTTTCTTCAATGGTTTTATGGGTTCCTTATCTGTCCCCAGGGAAGCCAAGTTCTCCCCATTATACGCACATCCCTGCACTTTTACCTTGCATAGCCTGGCATTGCCCTCCTTGAGTTCCTGAGTCTGTATCTTCAGCTCAGACCCTTCTGTGCTTTGGACCCACCACTCCTGTCACCTCATGGCCTCTCCACCTCACCTAGACCACAGAGTCACAAACTCACATAGCCAAACTGAGTTCTACCCTTCCTGCACCCCTACCCCTTTGACGAAGCTCCTAACCCACTTTTCCTTTCTCTACAGCCCTAAATCTCCTCTCTCCAAAGCCCCTTGGTTAGTCACAAGACTTGATGGTCAGAGTGTCCCAACACTTGAAGGAGCCAGGGACTCATCACACTGGCCGCCGCTCGCACTCCACTTGTCTCAGTGCAAAATCTAGCAGCATTTCATGTGTTGCCTAATAAATGAAATCTATTTCCTGCTTTAAAAAGCCAACATTACCCAAGTCTTCCAGGCACACCCTGACATGAAGCAATACTAGGAATCTTGTCATAGCTCAGACACAACAGTAGACTGTCTTCCCCTCTTGCACCCACTCCTCTTTCAGGCTGTGTTCAGGACCGCTCCCCACATGAAACAGTGGCAGGTAGGTGGGCTTTTTTTGATACCTTGTCTAGGAGCCCTTGTCCCAGAGTGGGATGCTATGTCCCTGAAAGTCTGTGACTAAACAGGCTTTTGACTCCCCCCACTAATTTTGCCAGCCTTTTGGGTATTAGGAAGACTGACTCAGCCTCTGGGAGCTGAGCAATGTGGCTGTGCAGGATCCAGCTATTTCTGGATCCTCCTCCCTCCCCGTCACACCCAGGCCACACAGCTCCTCAGTGGAAAGATGTTTCCTTAGAAACATCACCGAGCTCAGAGTCGGCTCTGTGATCTGTGATTCATCCAGAGCAGCCCAAATGCATCTCTGGGACGACTTTCCAGGACATATGCTGGGGCCCAAGTGAAAAGAGAATCACCCCTGATTTAAAGCAAGAAGGAGTTGCAGACAAAGACACACATAGAAAGAGGCACAGTACTGGGACAATGCTTGCTGCTCAGATTAAAGGAAGGTAGGAGCCATAGCTATTTCCAGTGATAAAGGAAAACTGTATTTCTTTTCATCTTAGTGGGCAGGAAGATCTCTTCCCCCAACTTCTTATAGGAATCTTGGATTTTATTCCAGTTTCTCTAAGAAGGCAAGACCACACATTTGAGCAGAATTTCCAAACCCTTGAAGTGCCTCTGGTTTCTGTAAATGGCCTGCTGGAGAGGCCTAGAGGAGTCTTTTGTACGTCATCAGTAGTAGAAGACTGGCTTTTGCAAGTAAGCTTGACTTTGGAAATAGTTAACGCTTATTCAGCGCTGAATTGCTCATGAATAACATGGAGATTGACACAGACTATGTCATCACTTGTCAAACAGAGGAGCAACTCTGTTCATGTGTCCATGTGCTACAAGAAAAACATATATGCATACTTGGGCACACACACACACACACACACACAGAGAGAGAGAGAGAGAGAGAGAGAGAGAGAGAGAGAGAGGAGAGGCAGAGTGTGATGGCATGCATCTATAATCTCAGCATTTGGGAAGCTGTGGCAGGAAGATTGCAAATTTGAGCTTACCTTAATCAATTTAATGGCCTACAGAGACCCCACCTCAAAATTTTAAAAAATCCGAAGTGTAAGAAGGACTGGGAATATACCTCAGTGCAAAGGCCCACAGTTCAATTTGAAGTACAGAAAGAGAGAGAGAGGAAGGAAGAAAGGAAAGAAGAAAGGGAGGAAGGAAGGAAGGGAGGGAGGAAGGGAGGAATGGAAGAAGGAAAGAAACTGTGGAGAGAGCCCTGGAGGAGGATACACCTGGCCCAAGAATGAGAACTAGCATTCTGGACTATTTGGAGCAGTAGAGAGAGGGCTGAGTACAATGCAGTCACCAAAAGAAAAGAAGGAAGAAGCACCAATGAGTGGACGGGTCAGAGCAAATCCTGCAGAGAAAATCACATCCATAAAAAATAGATACAAGCGATACATCAATCAGGGTGATTCTTCTTTCTCTCTCTTTTTTTCCTTTTTTTTTTTTTTTTTTTTTGAGTGCTGGAGATGGAACTCAAGGTCTTGCATTGTAGCTAAGGGATCTATCACTGAGCTCTGTCCTAGTCCCGGATGTTTCTTAGATTGCACTTAATTGGAGCAGCTGGATTTAGTCAAAGCAAACATGACTAAGTCATGCACCAAGCCAAAATAAAAAGAACAGGAAGGAAACCAGGACCAGGATAATTCACACAAGGAATAGCCCCTCTCTGAATGCATGAATCCAATGTCAGACCAGGAAGGAATTTGAGCACAATCTCTGGAATGAAACAGGCAGACTCTGAACACTAGCTTTCCTGTGTACTAGCTGTCTGACCTCTACAAGTCTGTTGCCCTCTGTGGCATAGAGATGACCACAGGCCCTCTTCCTGCATGGGAAATCTCAGCTTGGAATAAAGCAGGTGCCCACAGGAGGGCCACAATCCTGGAGCTGCCTGGAGGGATGATGGTGACCCCTGTACGCTTACTGTCCAGAGGTTCCTCCACTTCTTTATAGACTTGCCGTAAGGAACCATCTTTCATGTATTTCTCAGTGAAGATGTCATAAGGAACTAGTTCTCGGATGGTCTTCTTGTCATCCTCAGAAGTGGCAAGCCATCGATCACATGGAAAAGTCAAGGTCTCTGTACCCTGGGATGGGGAGGAAAGAGGACTATCAGACTTTCATGTGGGGACTGTCAACTTCAGTGGTTAGTTCATCAGAATGTTGATATTCACTGGGACCAAGATCAGGACCATGGGGTTCCATAGAAGGTGTAAAAACTTCAGAGAAGCCATCCTGTTTCAATTTCAACAGATGTAGTCTTAAATACTTCCACAACCATGTCAGAAATTAGCTCTTGAGAGCCAGTGTTCCCAGTGTCCCTTAAATATAGGTATTTGAGTCCGACCTCAGAGACTCAGAGCCAGTGGGAAAGGGGAGTGAATGTACTGTGAAATTGTTCCTAAATCATTCATACCCTTAGCCATGACAGAGAGCTTCCTCAAGATTAAGAATTTTGTTTCAAAATGTTTTCCAAGGTTTTGGGGGTGGATTTTCTTCTGAGAGTTAACCTTGAGTAGTAGAAAAGATAAGGTGGTCTGGTTACTTGGGGTGAGGAGCAAAGACACAACTGCACATACTCTACTCCTTAATTACTAAACCAGATTCTAGAATATTCTACCTTAGACCTGAGTTAGTTCTTGTACTCTGAGTGAAGTGGGTACATTTTTCTTAGATGTTTTTTATTTCAGGTTAATAAGGGTGAAGCATTCCGCAAGGGCCTCTGCTTGGAATGGGGTCAGTGCAGGACAGACAAGTCAGAAACTCACATCCTTATCTGGGAGGAGCCTGCGGATGTCCACGTGAGAACAGTGCCATCCAGGATTTATGCCTGTATTATCATGGCCAATCCGAATTTTCTCAATAATTTCTCCCACGTCTTCTAACTTTGGAAAGAAGAGAAGACATTGGTGTGAGAAGAAGAGCCTCAGAGACACTTTTGCCCCCAAGGTGTCTCCTTGAGTCCCTTTGAACTTTAGGGGTCACTTTCTCCCAGTACATCTGCACTGTTCCACCAGCCCAGGTCTCCTTTGTACATTCCACGCTGTGCTTCTGTCATCCCCACACCCCCACCTCAGCTTCAAAGGCAGCACTCACTCGGTGCCCTTCTCTGGGAAGCGATCTGCTCTTCAGAGAGGACCCCTGCTCTCTTTCTTCCATCACCTGATATTGTAGTTTGGGAATAGAATTGGATAGCAGAAGAGGAGTTCTGGGGCTACCCCTACTCCTGTCTCACCAGGCTGACCTTGTTTATGCCTTCTGACCCCGCCTAGCTCCTTGCTTTTTTGTCTTTCCTTTTCTGGGTTCCCACACATTCTCATCCTTCAAACTTGATATTCTCTTGCCACAAGGCCTTTGATTGTATTGTGCTGGCCTCTCCCCTTTCTTCTTCTTTACATAATCCAGTGCCTCACAGATCTCATCACTCAGGTCTCAGCTCAAGGACCACTTCCTCTGACTTTCTCAGGAAAGTCCCTTAAACTTTCTCAAGAAAGTCAAAGTCTTTAAAATGGATCTCAGAAGTTGGTGTTGCTCCCCCAATGTACTTCCCACAGTTGTAAATTTGCATTTTTTGTGACACCTGCTGTTCTCTCTACCACAGAAATTTCATCTCAAGGGAAGGCACCATGTTGCTCACCAAGGAGTCTCCAAAGCCTAGAAGTGCCTGTGACATTGGTACTTAACAGGCAGTGGTTGAAAAGATGAATGTGTCCTCATCTGCATGGTGGAGGTAACAAAGTCAGTCAGGCCCTCCCCCTACAACATGGCGATACACTGACGATGTTGTGTGTCATGGTGAACCCCTGAGAGAGAGCAGCAGAGAGGCTGTGATCCCTGATGCCTGGAGCTGACAGGGACTGAGTGAGGTTATGGTCTTGGTTATGGCAGATGAATCCCCTGACCTTCATAGCATATCTAAGGAGGCAGCAAGATGGCCAGACACAGGGCAGACTGCCTGCTCACCTGGCACACACCTGAGTGCTCTGTGCCAGGCTGCCCTCCAACACCCCATCAACCCTGACTCAAGTACCCCCAGGGACCTCTAGGGCCTCTCCTAGGTCTCATGTGTCACCTTCTCCTTGGAAATGATATGGTATATATCAGTATACACCCTGCCTCATCCGTAAGAAGATCTGGGACAAAAACAAGAGACCAAACAGATGAGGAGGTCAGGGCAAAGGAAACAGAAGGGCAAGATGATGCCTGATGCCTGATGCCCTCGCTCATGGCTGGTTCGCAGAATTCAGGCCGTGAACTTTAGAATGACAGTTGAGGATTGGAGTGTTCGCAGATTTGAGTTTCCCAGCAGGCTCTCTGCAGAGGTGGCTGCTCAGTGAGTTACATCAAGCTTTCAGGTGCCACAAAGGTAGCATAGTCAGCTCCGGCATGAATGGAGAGTTCTCCAGGAAGGAATGGTGTCTGAGCGATGGATTGAGTCATTCATCAATTTGAAGCCTCAGTAGTCTAGGTGCAAGTGACATCTGAATAAATCAGAGCTGCCTCCAGTTTCTGACTTCCTCTTCTTCAACGCTGCCTACTGCTAGAAGCCAAGAGGCAAACAGCATTGTTTGGGAAGTCCCAGGTCCCCCACCCAACCTTCATCCTTCCTATTCTAGCCCTGGCTCTGTCCTTACTGTGGGTGTGACCTCCCCCTTAGGCAAGGCTCCAGGCCTTATACCTCTCCATCTATATAATGAGGAGAATGTTGTCTTACTCAAAGGCAGGGGCATGGATGGGATAACTCTTTGAGGTCACATCTAGGCCTAAGATCACAAAAAATTTTTATTACTCGTTCTCTCATCCTAAGTATATGGCCGAGTGCCATACTGCTGGAAAATCTGGATTGAAAAGGGTACTGAAGCCACCATGACCCTTAAGACATGAATTCTGTGGACCAGCCATGATCTGGGGAATCTCCTTGTATCTCCCTGCCCTTCTCTTCCCTTTTCCCTGAACTCCTCCTTCTCTAACACCCTCCATTGTCTCCCACTCTATCAGAGCAGTGAGAGTTCACAGCCATGAAGCTCTGAGGGGTCTTGTGAGCCTCCAATGGCTCTAGTCACCTAACAAAGATCAGCATCTTCAAGCTGACGTCAGGTGCCAAGGACATTCTCAACAGGCGTTGTTCCTCACCACCCAAGAGACAAACACTCTGGTCCACAGATCTTTACTGAGGACCCATCTGACTGGGAGGACCAGAAAATGAGCATTCATCTTCCTCTTTTTCCATCCACGGGCTTCTAATGTCCCACTATTTTGAAGTTTGAAATATGTAGCTCTGTAGCTCCAATGGCATTTTAGTGACTTTAAACCACTAGCCACTCAATTGTATGTACCAGATTAGTCATCGCAGCTAAAACTCCTCAGAAAGCAAGAAGACCTTCAGCAGACTCCTGGCCTTAGAGATGGACTCAGTGGACACCAGCAACAGAAGGAAGTCTAGCAATTTCTTGGAGGGTGAAAGTCCTAAGCAGGGCAGAGTCTGAAGCTGAATTCCTGAGTGTAGATTCCAGCTCTAATGCTTGATGACATGTGAACAAAAACAGGTTCCTTCCTGTGCTCTGTTTTCTCATCTGTAAAATGTTAGGATTGTACTGCCACTGTCTTGAAAATACCATGAGCTGATTCACAGCAAGTGCTCAGAGCAGGGCTGGCCCTGGGAAAGGCTTAGGGGCTCCTAGCTGCTTTTGTTCTCTTCCAAATCAATTCCTTTGTTTCACAATGGGACACAGAGAAGGGCAGTGACTTGCTCATGGGTTAATGGTTGAACCACAGTAAGAATGCAGGGGTGTGGTCTTGAAACCCTGTGCTCTGGCTATCACTTGAAGGTCCATCAGAAGAGAGAGACAGAGAGAGAGGGACACAAGCGGGAGGAGAGACAAAGCTTTCCCTTTGTTTCCAAGCTCACGTAATGACACAAGACTCGGATTTTATAAAGAAAAAATAGCAACAAATTGCTGGAAAATTATAGCAGTGTAAGTGGTAACTTCATTGATAAAAGTCCCCGGAAGTCCTACCGGGTATAACTGCAGCCTCAGGCACTGGCGGCATCAGGCTCTGATGACTCACATACCACATCTTGGGTAGGGAGATGCCAGCTTTGCAGATAAATGAATCAGGCTTGAATTCTCTTTGATAAAAGACTCAACAAAGGTGACAGACCTTCCCATAGTGCTGACTACTCCCAGAAAACGTGGAAAGGGAGCAGGGGTCCCAGGGATAGTGACTGGCCAAAGATGAGGTCATGCACTAGACTTCTTTCCTATCAGAAAAGAAGGGGCATGTCATGTCAGGTTCTGATTCTTGGACAGTCCTGGCTTCTGAGGCTCCTGGCTCTGTCCTTCTTCATCCCTGACTTCTGCCCAAGTCACACCATGTCCTTCCTGAGCCCTCTGGCCAAACCTCATATCCATGTGCCGAATTATTCCCACCTGCTGGCTGCTGGGCATGCTTCTCTCCACACTAGGAGTGCCTTTCTTCTTTGATCTACTTACGTCCAATTTCAAACCCAGCTCGACACCGTCTCCTCTAGGGAGCATTTACCTCCTCCAAACACTTACAGCAAACTCATCCCACCTGCTAGTCTTCTGCAGCGGCTAAGAGCACATATTCCATATAGGTTTAGATTCAGCTTCCACTATATGCTAGCTGTGAGATTTTAGGCTACCAACCTGACAGTGTTTCAGTTTCTCCTCTTTACACAGGGACAATCATAGCTCAGACTTGTTGTGAGGGTGCAGTGAGTGAATATAGAGAAACCTCTCAGGTTAGTACAGACTCTCACTAGCCTTGTGTGGAATTCCAGGGTCTTCGACTACCCTGCAAGCCCCTTGCAGGCAGGGTCCGGGCTGTCTCCTTCTGTCGTGTCTCCTACCAACCCTAGCACACAGCAGGGAGCTCAGCACAGGTCCAGTTGCACTAAATGGAGGTGTATGAGATTCCAACGTGGGACCTACACCCACACCACACATCAAACCACAAAAACCCTCTGTTATGATTGGGATCCAGGGTGTCTTCAGGAAAGGCTCATTGTGTTGAAGATTTGATTGTTGATGGGCTTTTTAGGAAGTGATTAAATCAAGTGGATTAATTATTGATGAGATCACAATTTGATGGCATTATTGGGAGGTGAAGAAATAAAGGAGGTGGGGCCTAGTTCAAGGTCATGGGTCATGGATGTATGACCGTGGAGACTATGTCTGCTCCTTGCTCCCTCCTCTCTGGCCTCCTTCTCCCACATTCTCTCTGCTTCCTGGCTGCCGTGAGGCAAGCGGCTTTCTGCTACCAGTATGCCTCACCACAGGTCCAGCCACAATGCAGCCAGCTGACCTGAGCTGAAACTTCTGAAAACTTGTGTCAAAACAAACCTTTCCTCCTCCGAGTTGACTTCCCCAGATAGTAACCAGAGAAAATACAACCCCATAGTCCACACCTGGAACATACAGGGGAGTATCTGTCAGATTGTTTTGCTATAGCTTTATAGCTGGGCACCGTGTCATCATTCGTGGTGAGATCCCCACCCATCTGATCCAGCAACCCAGAACCAGCCACTCTGGAAACCTTGCTCCACCTGTGAGTCTGGGTCTGGTAGTGGAGGCACTGTCAAGGCCCCACTGGTATCATACTTCATTTTTTCAAGTCTTCACCATTTTTCATTATCTCTGACCTTGGCACCAGTCCTCAGAGGCAGGAAAGCTTCACCATTCTCCAGGTTGGTTGTCAAGACTGATGCTCAGAGAAGCTGGATGAGCCACCCATCCTTCACTAACAGCCACCCACGCAGGTGAAAGCTATGCCCTGCCCTCTACCCTACTCCCCACCTGCCCTTCCCTGACATCTTGCTGGCCCAGGTACCTCCACGATGAAGCGGGAGGCAGACTTCCTCTCAAAGAACAGCTTCTGCTCCCTCTTGTTGGTGCACAGGAACTTTTCCCGAGTGCATACAGCATCGCAGCCATAAATGACGATGAAGATGTTGGCATCAGTCCCAGCAGCAAAGACATCGCTGGTATAGAGGGTGATCTCATAAGGCACAACTAGGAGGGAGGAGCAGGCAGAAGGCAAGGCCAGAGGGGGTGAGAGAACAGAAGACAAAAGCAGGTGAGGTCAGGTTCTTCACAAGTCCCATCCACCCAGGCCCCTTCAACGGTGAGCTGCTGCTTAAGGACTTGGACTTCCATGATGGTGGACCCCATGCCCAGCACTCGTACAAAGTCCCTGGACCCTCAGACCAGGGTCTCTATACCTCAGATAGCACAGGGTTAGCACAGTAGAGTGGCTGAAAGCCCAGACAATTGAATTCAACAAGCCTAGGACTGGCCTGGCCTAGTTGTCAGTATGATCTGGCCCAGCTATTTATGAGTCTCAGTTTACATTATCTACATAGTATTCTCAATATGATGCTTAGTTAGATACTCTAAAAACAGAAGTATTAGACTTTAGGGGTGACTCACCAATTATTAGCCAGTTTGCAGTGATGAGAAGCCTTTCTTCTGTCTCCCCATCACCTGCTCCCAGCCCCTCACTTGCTCTAAGCTAATGTTTCCTCCCTGAAATCCATGTCAAACCTGGGCCTTCTTTCAGATCCCTCAGTTTATTGTGGCCTCCTTTAGGGGGAGAGACCAAAGGAAGAGAGGGATGTACCAAGGTTTATTTGGTCCCCCTAGGGGCTGTATCTCACTGAGAGAGTTGACTTATCAGTGCTTCCTGGCGTGAGACCACCAGCCCACAGAGGGACCAGCCTGTCTCCACGGATGTGAGCTGAAGACCCTTCCTTTCAGAACTCTTCAGGAGCTCAGAATCCCAAACTCTCACTTAGATTGTCTGAAGATCAGTTTAAGCTACATTTTACACTGGAGTTTGAAGCCAGTTGTCTAAAACAACAGCCAACTACAGGTTGAGAGTCATTAGCAGGTTGTGAGGGCTATGTCAATGAATAGTTTCAAGTATTTTAAAATATATATGGGGCTGAATAGAATTGAATTAAAGGTATCACTGTACATCACACAGGATGAGAGTCAACATTTGTTGCATATGGATATAAATGTGTAACTTTGTAAAGAAGAGAAAGAGGAGAAGGAAGAGGAAAGAGTTCAAGAGGAAATCTACTACCTATCCTGTAATCCTAACCCTCAAAAGGAGTCACACTAGGACATGTCTTCTCCCAAGGGGCCCCGCCTGTCTCCAGACCAGGAATCTGCTTTCCGCTTCTTACCACTGGTCTATAGCGCTATGTAGCACCACAGTAGTTGACACTTGGAGTTGGAACAGCTGTCACTCACTGAGTACTTGCTGTGTGCCAGATTCTAACTCAGCACTCTGGAATCCTTCTTTCATCCTCTCAAGGACCTTACAGAGTAGTAATTCTTGTACCCAGTTTCTTATACAAGAAAACTAAGGTGCAGAGAGGTGAAGTAACTTGCTCAAGGTCATGTGGTGCAATGTAAACTTTAACCTGTATAGTTTACCTCCAGGAGTGAATTAGAGGAAAGAACTGCTTATCCACAAGCCATAGAAATGGGTGGCCCGTGGAGTGACCACAGTCCCACAGTGGCCTGAAAGAGTCCTCTCTCCGGGGTTGCTGAGAAACAGAAGCCCCAACCCCGCCAGGTGCAGTAATGGAGACAGCACCTCCACAGCATGTCGTCCCTCCCCCTGAGGCCCTGTAGCAGGCCCTAGACAGATCTGAGGAGGAGCAGCCTGCCCTTGGGTCCTGATTGCTCCAGCCGTGGGCCCAGATTAGGCTCCTGGTTTCCAGTTCTGCCTCACCACTGGTGGCTGTGTGGTCTTGGGTCTCAATTTCCTTACCTGTTAAATAAGGAGACTTAACTAAATCTGTGGTTTCTGCTTGTGTAATCATGGAATTCTTACCAGGAATGTTCAGGAGGAAAAAAAATTGACTTTTCAAAGCTTGAGGAGCTGCCCTGGGCAGCAGAGAGGGTGTGTGTGGTCCTATCTTGGGCTTTTTTCTTCCCAAACCAGCTACTCTGAGATAGCTCCTTTGTTGTTCATGGCGCCTCAGAGCATATGTGGGAGTCTAGAGTCCCTGCAAGCTCAGACCTGGCATGGTGTGACATCTGGAGCTCCATGCTGCACCCCTCCTCTCCTGGGCCTGCATGTTCTGAGGGCTCCTTACTGATGCACGGTGTCACTGGGGCTCAGCTGGCTCAAGGGCAACCCCTCCTGCCTTGTTTCTCCTGGTCTCAGGTGTAATTGGCAGCTTTGACAATAGGCCACATGTACTTGACTGAACACATGAGCACTGTTTTCTTCCATTCCTGGGACCAGGGTTCCCTGCTTCCCTGCAGCTCTCTAGCTTTAGGCCCCCAAAACCTTGCCCAGAGGTGATTTCTGAGCAGTAGAACCTCTCTGTTCTCACCTCTGTCCGCTTTGCTGGCTTTGAGAGAGCTTCATATTTAGGCTTTCTCTCAGCAAACATAAGTCTAAGATGAGGGGCAAGTGGATTAGTTTCACTATAAGGCTAGAACTGAGTATAATCAGCCCTCTATTTCCAAAGGTTCCACACGGCTTTAACTAATCATGTATCAAGAATAGTACAAAAAAGTTCTGTCTATATTGAATATGTATAGACTTTTTATTGTCAAATTCTCTAAACATTAGAGTATTAGCAACTATTTACATAGCTTATATATTAGGTATTATGAGATACCTAGAGATGATGCAGAGTATATAGAAACATATGCATAGGTCATGTGCAAATATTACACTATTTCACATAAAGGACTTGAGCATCTAAAGATTTTGGTATCTGTGAAGCCCTGGAACCACCCCTCAAGGTTCCTGAAGAATGACTGTATATTCAAAGTCAGGCATACAAACTTGTAAACTTTTAATGAGGTACAGAGCAAGACCTTTTCTAGGGCATGAAGAAAGGCAGGCACTTACTTCTGCCCTCAAAGGTCCACTTAATCCTGCCATCAGCCCCTGTGCACACCTGTTCTTTCAGAGCCTGTCCTGTACCACAGGAAGCTCCTAGGGCAAGGGATAGGCTCAGGGTTTGCTCTTGGTACGTGGCTCTGCAGGGATGTCGCTAGAGGGACCTGCCACATTATTTCAGGCTTTCAACTAGAAAATACATAGGTAATATATTTCTACTTTAATTTTCTCATGGAAAATGAGTATCCCAATTATGCTGTATAAGCTTGCATTAGCTGGAGAAGGTTGGGGTAAATTTTTGGTATAGTTCATTATGCAGGCATATCCACCTACAGCTGGGTTTTCCCCCCTTATTTTTTATGTTATAATAAAAACTTTTAAAAAAGGAAGTTTTAGGACTCATATATAGTAACTACATTATATGTATACTTTGTATGTGGCTTAAGGTAGTTCCTCTTTACTCAAAAGAACAGGGCAAAACCAACCCAAAACAACCAAACCCAAACCAGCAACCTAGAGTTGGACATGCCTGCTAGCTAGAAAAAAGTTTTTTATACTCTGGTTTTGGTTCAGATTTCACCCAATTTAGACAAATGTTTCCAATTTGATTAGTTTCAGCTTGATTGCCATACCCTGAGGGTGCTTACATGTATGTCAACATTTAATACATAAATCTGAAGGACAACAGTGGAGGACAAGGATCAAGACTTCACCAAGTTACACCCCTTTATCCCCTTTTCTTTATCCAGTACAGGCAATTACAGTTGCCCTCTTTTTGAGTTCTCCCCACAACCCATTGGCACAAAAATCTTACAGTGGGATTTCTTTGGCATGTTAACGGTGATGGAGTTGATTGTGTTTTCTCACAGCCAAACCATTCTCTTTTAATACTGCAACCACTGTGCATTATTAGCTCTAATTTGTAATGAAGAAGCCAAACCCTAAGTAGATCAGGCCCTGTATGTGCTGTTCCCAGCTAATTTGAGGTGAAATTTGGAATAACTCTTAGACTTCTTTCCCTGGATCCAAGGCCGTGCACACAGCTCCTCCTCGCTTCCTTCCCCGCCTGTCACCGTAAGCTTAGGAAGTTTGGAGAAAGAACAAGAGAACCAGATATCCTAAGTGGTCCCACTCCTGAGTCAACCCTGGAGGTTGAGTGGAGGTGGCAGGTGATGGAGTTCTGGAGAAACCCCCCTTGCTGTGTGCGATTCTTACATGGTGTGTACCGCCTCGTCTGCAGCTCCGAGTGGAAGAGGTCCCTGACAATGGACCCGTCATCTTCATTCTTGGCCAGCCAGCGGCCACAGGGAAACGTCATGCACTTTCCAAGCGAAGGGGCGTCCACCTCCACCCAGTCTACAAACCAGCCTGGGGCTTTACCTGGAAAGGGAGAGACAGAGAACTCATCAAGGACTTGTGCAGAAATGGTTTCCTGTGGGTAACTTCAAGGACTCCAAAGGCCCTTTCCTGCTCACTGGCTGGCACCCAGAGCTCCACCATTCATGTGCCACTCCTTTTGCTGACAGCACTGCTAACATGATTCCTGTCAAAATGAGCGCACAGCTGAAGCTGGATCGCACTCTGGGCTCTACCAGATCAGCCACGGTGAGGGAACACAGGGAGACAGACGACAGGAAAGCACAAGGAGTCTGGGGGGTGGGGGTGGGGGGAGAGGGAGGGCACTGTCCAGGGTAGAAGGGCTCCAAACAGGATGTCACAGAAAGCTGTGGCCATAAAGACTTAATATTTCACTTGCTGGCAGGGATGACACACACAGCTCCCTGACAGTCTGTGATGGATGAAGGAGAATGAATGGAAGAGGGAAGGTCCTCTGTGAAAAAGTAGGGCTCAAGTTTAAAGACCAAAATGGAAATCCGGCATTGAACCCTATCTCTGCAATCCTGACAGTCCCAGGTCCTAGGGCAAGGGTCTTTTCCTGAGGTTTCAAAAATGGGGTTTTAGGACCAAGAAAAAGATTTCCACTTTTCTTAGCAAGGACGAATATGGATACATCTTTCACCTGGCTGCAGTGGCAGTGGGGTCCGTGAAAGTATGGCTGGAACAGTGGCTGTCAAAGTGGGGACCCCAGATTAAAAGCTTCTATCATGCATAAACCTGGGAGATACACCTGTTCTTAGGCACCACCCAGACTTACTGCACCACAGATTTTAGAGTTAAGACCCAGAAATCTGTGTTTTAATATCCCACCCACTCCCAAGTAATTCTGACACATAGACAAGTTAGAACCACTGAGTCAGACTAGAGATTTTCAAATCTCGCTGTGCATTAACAGAACTTAGGTTGAGGTACAGATCAAGGTGTTAAAATTCACTTGCACCTATGTTTCAAACCAGACCAACTAGACGAGAATCTCTGAGGGCAGCAAGGGCTCCACCGGGCTAGAGGGATTTAGAAGCTGTGTCACTACAAAAGGCAAGTGGAATGCTATCTCCAGCTTCTCTCCCAGGTGTCCTGAGAGACTTGCCCAGGGTCTTTATGATTCTCACTGTGAACGGAGATGAAAGAAGCCAGACCTGTGTTGTCATGGCCGATCCTGACTTTCCACAGGTCTCCCAGGTCCAGCGTCTCCACCGTGAAGATTTCAATGCTGTCCCTCTCGAATTTGTCACTGTTGGTCTTGGAGGACTTCATGAGGGTCATTCCTGCCAACCAGATGGTCCCAATGTGACTGGCTGGCCCTCAGACCTTTCCAACCTGGCCTGACTTCTTTTCACCCTTTCTCATAAATGACCACATTTATAAACTTCAGTCAACTTTGTACTGTGCAGTCACTGACATCAGGCACCTTGCAATACATCAGATACGTTGGGCTGTGTGTGTAGGAGCATGTGTGCATTTTATTGAATTTACAATAACCCTTTTAAATAAGCACTTTTGTTTTCAGTTCATATCCAAAGAGACCTTATCCAAAGACCTTATCCAACATCACCCAAAAGAAGATAGTCAGGTTCTCAGTCAATGTCTTCTCTCCTCCTATGCCTCTCACATTCTCAAAACATGCCCCAGTCCCAGAGCTTTATCTCTATTTTACAAACAGGGAAAGCTAATGCACACAGAGGTTGTGCAACTTTCCCAAGGTCAGACAGCTAATAAATGGTGGAATGGAAATTTGAACCAATCGGTGAAGTTTTAGAGCCATGTTCTCTCCCAACACAGCATTTTATTAGAATATAACCACTCCACTATCAGAGATTGGGACTTTTCATCCTTCAGTAATGCTTAGCACAGAGCTTTGGGCCTACAGTGTCTTCAGTTAACAAATGGTGATTATTTGATGGACAGACTGCTCTCTGCACTCACACAGACTGGCTGCATGGGTATCAGTGAGGGGTGACCCCATCACTAAATGCCACCTTCCCTGAGGCTCCAGTATAATCCTAAATCTCCCTGAGACTGGGAGAACCACAGGGTCCATGGGCTGAACCTCACTGGCAGTTTCAGGAGCTACCTTTCCCATAGATTGTTATGAGAGTGAAGTTAGGGTGAGGGTTCCCTGTGCCATTAGAATGGGAAGACAAGTTGGCACAGAGAAGAGGAGATCTTTTAAACAAAAAAGAAACTGCCTTTCTCTATGGGGCTAGGTATGTATAGCACTCCAGAAGAGGCTTGACCAGGATGTCTTTGGAAGCTTCTGCTGAGTGTTTTGATTCCTCGCGAATAAATCTTGGCCCTGCACTATTTTCTTACCAGTGTCATCTTGAGTGCCAAAGAGTGTGATGAAGACGTTGGCATCTGTGCCTGCATTCTTCTTGTCCCCAGTCTTTATGGTCACTGAGAACGTGGTTGATTTATCTGCCAGGAGGCAAGTGTGGAGAACTGAGCTGTAGATTTCTCAAGGGTCACTCAAAAGGTAGAGGTGAGGATGGCTGTCTCCTCTGGGAGGGCTTCTTCCACTCACCCCTTCTGTCTCCACTGCCCCAGCTCTTCCCCTGCTCTCTCAACTCCACACTGGGACTCCTGGGGTTAGTAATACAAATTGTTCTGTGTTCCTGCTGGCCATTTTCACGAATCACTTTGTGGGCAATAAAATCATTCAGCAGTTGGCTTTAGTCTGGAATTTTCTGAGAGCACAGATAATGCCCCCTGAACTCAGCTCACATAGTGAGCGTAAAAAGATAGTGAGGAAAGATGTTGGGTGACTATGCAAATCAGAGGCTCACAGACAACAGCTCTGGTTTGACTTGCCCAGGCTGGAAGGCGTTTTAAGGGTGCAAGTTTCATGGAAGGGAGCACAAGGACTGTTGGCTAGGAAGCCCAGAGTGTGCCTCAGAGGGGAAGGCAAATGATAATCAGAAGTACCTAGAGTAGCTCCCTCCTAAGCCATGTCCCTTACACCAAGCCTTACATGTCCCTTACATTCAGGAACATGCCCCGCCCTGGCCTCTCCACTGCTGCCATGGAGAAGTGACACTGTCAGAGGAGGAAGCATCTGGCAGGCCTGAGAGGGAGGGTAGATGGAGGGTGGACAGAGGCAGAGGGGAAGAATGCAGGAGGGAAGAAACCGCTCTTGTTTCAGAAACCTTTTTGCTCCAAGGCCATGTTGTCAAGAGGGTTACTGCCACCCTGTCCTCCACCCTCATCATCCTCGCTGGGTAGCACATAGGATTCATCCACAGGCAACAGCTCCCTGGACAGCTGGCCGTCATCCTCCTCCACTGCCAGCCAGCGTTGGCATGGGAAGTAGTACCTGTGGGGAGCAGGAAGGAGAGGTTTGGAAAGGTCTTGTTCAGAAGCAGTCATAGGGTGGGAATAAGGGGCACATCATTGGGCCCAAATTTTTCCTTGTCTGCCCTCCGTAGCACCTCCCTTCCATCCTACCCAGCCTGAGAATTACCCCAAGACTCACTTGCCCATGGCAGAGAACAACATGGGCACACTGTCTCTCGATGCCTAACTGAAGACAGATGTGTAATGTGCCTGGAGTATAGTAGACTCTCATAGAAGAATGAAAGGAGAGGAACTTTTGGAGACCATTCTCATGCTTTCTTGAATTAATCTATGAACTGCAGGTACTTTAGCAAGAGTTGTACATAGCAGGTGACCTGGACATGTGTGCTGAGTTAATGGATTTTAGCGGAAAGAATCAACTGTGCTTTTGGAAGGTACGCGTGGCTAAGTAGATGGCTCAGGGACAGCAGGCCCCTCTGTCTGGGAATGGAGGTCCAGTCAGACACCTCCATGGAGAGGCAGGGCCAGCATAGTGCAGGGCGGGGACAGAAGAAAGGCTGAACCAGAATGAGAGAGGTAGCACCTAATAACGCGCCCCTGCAATCAGACGTCTCAGTCTGAATCCTGGCTCTTCTAATTGCTGTGTGACCTTGAGCATAAAATCTCTGTACCTCTCTTCTACCAGGGTTGCCAGATTTAGCTAATAGAATTACAAGACTCCCAGCTATGTCTGGGGTTCAGATAAGCAGTGAATCACGTTTCTGTGCACGTCTTGCTCCGTATTTGGGCATTCTCGTATAGCCAAATGTAGCCTCTCAATACGAGTTTGCTAACGTTGTCGTTGTCGTTGTCGTTGTCCTTCCTTTTCTCTCTTCTTGGCCTTACCTGGGCTTTCTGAAGACTATGGGCTGGGCAGCTTCCCAGCACTCCCTGAGCTCTAGAGCAACTCAAGGGTTCTGAGAATGTGGCCCATCTCTAGGCTGGGGCCACTGTGCTGTTTGTGCCTTTTCTTCCCCGTGCCCTGATGTATAAGACGCATTCTGGGGGAGACTAGTCTGGGTCTAAGAGGAACTTGGCCTCTGACTGGGCCCCATGTTCTCCTGTGGTCCTCAGTTTCTCTGAATGTCATCATGTCAGAAGAGTAGAGCAAGAGAGTGTGACCTCAGTCCTTGGGCTTGGATGGTATGGAGGGATGATTTTGTATTGATGGACTTTGATTTGAAGGCAGGAGGAGCTCACCTGGGGTGACACAAACAAAATAGCCATTAAACTAGCATTTCCATGTAAAATGCTTACTTCTCAGGCTTTAACTGCATGAATGAAAAAGCTAGTGTCACATAACTTAGGAATAATAGGCCACGGATCTAAATCACAGCCACTTAAGGGACAGCAACAGAGACAACGGAATGGGTAGAGTTGGGGCAAAGGCAGACACGATGAGGGTGGAAGTCAGCAAGGACAGGGCGGAGAAAGAGACGAAAGTGAAGAAAGAACCTGGGAGGTTCCACACGGACAGAGAGAACAAAGTCAGAAAGACAGAATGAGCCACAAGGCCCTGTGCATGCTCTGAGAGTGAACACACAGAGGAGCCGGCCTGGCCTCCATGGCGCATGGGCCTCATTGTCCCCAAAACACCCGTGCCAGGATACTGAAACCTCTCAGCACACTCATCGCTGCAGCACCAGCCGTCAGCTTTCTTGAACCTGCTCTCTAGACAGGCAGAACCAGAGCCAAAACCAGGCCGGGCTGGGGTCTAGACCTTTAGCCTCCTCGTCCAGTGCCAACAAGCACGTGTGGAGAGAAGGGGCTTAAACAAAGGCAGGAAGGAAACAGCAAGGGCCTGAGGGAGCAGGAGGCTTAGCTCAGGCACTGAACCAAAGCTTGAAATCGTTATAAAACTTTGTTTGCAAATCAAAGCTGAATGAGGAAATTGCAAAGTTTAGTGTCATAAAATGTAAATAATTTCATATGTGTTTCTTCCATAAACTCAAAACGAGGACGACATCAAGCTAGTGATCCTGGAAATGATAAGAACAAGGGTCTGTAGCTCACACACTCTGGAGCTACATCCCTATTCTACCAGACACTCTTCCACGTCCTGGGGAAGGCACAGCAGAGACAACAACGAGGAAGTCAGCACCTAGATGCTCCCTTGCAGGGACTTGCATGAAAACTCAGCACACCAGTCGGTAGTAGGTTAGATGACGGTGACATACACTAACCCAGAAGAGTAAGAGAAGAGAGTACACCAAGCCTCACTGAAGGTAACATCTGGGCAGAAATCTACCCCAAGTACCAGAGAGAAGGAACAGTGTGTGCAAAGCCTGGAGGCACAGCAATGTCTGTTGGGTTTAAGGAAGATCAGGGAACGAGCAAAGTGAAGGGTGCAAGGACCAGGATGGAGAGGCAGGAAGGGGACACAGGGCAGAGGGTGAAGGCCAGACAGCCAACAGGAAGTGCCTTGGCGCTTCTCTGGGCAGGTGGGAGACTCTGAAAGTGTTTGAGCAGAGGCAGGATTTGATCCTGGGTTGCTGTAGGCAATAGAAGGAACTGGGGTAGGAAGACGGGTCGGGAGGTTTGAGGTGAGGAGTGTGGGATCAGACTCATGCTCTTGTGAGCAAACGGCAAGTGTCTGGATGGGTTATAGTTATAGCAGGGCTGACCTTGCATAAGCTTTTGTTGTTGCTGTTGCCAGGTTGGATTTAGACTCTGCCAGTGAGTTGGCTGCAGGAAGCAGGGAAGGATCAAGCTTGTTCAGTGTGTAGGATGAATGAACTGGCCCAGGGCAATGGAGGGATGACATCAGTGTTCACTAGCCTTCTCCCTGAGCTACAATGGCTATGGCTCAGGAAGCCCTAGAGGAAGGAGTGTGCACTGTTGAGAAGATAGTATCTCTCTAAGAGAGCGGAGAGTCACGACTACGATTCTTGTTCTTCTGAACTGTAATTTTCTATCAGGTTTTGCTTGACTTGCTCTTGGGGTGAAGGCTGTTGAAGCCAGCTTGTCACAAAGCCCTTACTGAGGAGGGCTTTTGTTAGGGAAGTATAAACTGATGACAATCACAGAAAAGGAAGGGGAAGGAGAAGGGGAGGTGCACAGGGGGGAGAAGAAGTGGAGGGATAGAAGGGAAGGGGGAAGAAAGGGGGAGGAAAGGGTAGAGGGAAGGGAGGTTAGAAGGTAAAGAAACGGTCAAAAGAAGGGTTCCTTCACAAGAGTGATAAAAAGTGTAATACCCCTGGGCACAGACTTAGAAACTTGACAAAACCGTACAGCAGTAGTGTGTAGAAAGTTGTAAAGCTACTGACAGTCATAAAGGAATAATTGGATAAATAAAAGAAAAGCACCTGGGGGCAGCACTTAATATTCTAACGTGTATTTATCTACACACACACATATAATGGTAGAAAAATCAAACTTCCAGCAGGATTTTTTTTTCAAATCACTTAATGCCTTGATTTGAAAATGGAAAGCCTTGCTAGTATTTTTTAAAAATAAAAAAGAAAAAAGCTACTGACAGACATTAGAATAGATTGCAAAGCTACAATAATTTTTAAGTTCCAAGGCTGGACTGGACATGTCAAATCAATGGAACAGAATAACCAGCCGGAGCTGCCGAGGGATGCCCATGATGCTCACAGTTTGTCTCCAGCCAGTGGCTCCGTGGCAGCACTGTCTCCTTTTCAAGCCTTCGTGCCTTCAATTGTCGGAACATCTTGATAAGTAAGCTGGACTGGCGTCATTAAGCCCATTTATCAGAAGACAGACTATGATGGTATCCACACAATGAAGCCACTTCCTGGCAAGTTTCTGCCTGAAGAGTGGTCCCAGGTCAAGTCTCTGGTTCACAGCCAAGGGGCCATGTCACAGCCATGACCATGACCTCATGGATAACCATAACACTGGGCCATTTTTTGAGTTATGCCTTGTGTCTCCTTGGGATGGTAGGGCGGGTTGGGGTGGTAGATGAGTGAACCCTGTGCCCCTCACGCTGCACAGAGGGGAGCCCAGTAAGAAGCTGTACTCCAAGAGACAACGGATCTCCGGGCGTGAAATAGATTTAGTTTAAGAAATACTGATTTACTGGGTGCTGACTGAATTTCAGGTAATGCTCCCAGCAGTCCCAAAGGCCATTCAGGAGCTTGCACGCGTTCCTCTGTTTCCTTCCACTCCGCACAGATAGGGCTGCTTTCACCCCTCGTCCCCTGGGTGTGTGCAGCAGAGTCCACATTGACAGCCTAGACTTCAGGCTCAGTTCTGGCACTGATTAGCTCTGGGCTCAGAGCTCTGTCTCCCAGGACAGGAGCCCTTCACCTGGGACAGGAGCCTAATGCCTGTTCCCATCTTAGCTCAGATAGCAGTTGTATTTCCGGCAGGGGCCGAGTCTGACCCATCACTTGCTGATGTACATCTTATAAGCTGAGCAAAGGTTTGCATTTTTACACGGTTGGAAAAGAAAGCCTAAATAAGTGTAATATTTTCTGACATGAAAATTAAATGAAATTCAAGTTTCTACATCCAGTGTTACTGGAATGTAGCCCAACCATTCATTTCTAGGTCTCACCTACATTGCTTTTGTGCTCCACACACAGAGATATTGCTGTAAGACATATTTTCCTATGAAGGCAAAAATGAGGCACTTTTAAATACAGATCCTTGGTCTAGAACATTAAAACAAAGTGCTGGAAGTTGCTTTCTCATGGAGAGTCTTCCGGCTGAGTGAACATACAAACTGAACCTGACCTTTCAGAACTGGTGAACAAGAGGTTCTGGAGTGGATGTTCTACCAAACCACCACCTAACACGGCCACAAGCTCAGAGGGGAAGTTCTAACCAGTCTGCCACACGAGGCAAATCCACCATGGTAGCCATAACTGATGTCCCAGCCAACCTACCCTAGCCCTCTCATCTCACCCACCATTCTCACTGATCTCTCCAGGACAATCTCAGTGGCAGGGAAGGCCTTAAGCCCTCTATCCCCACTCACGTGTTCTCACTGTTCACGTCGGTGATGTCTATTCTGTCCAGGAACCAGCCTGGTCTGCTGCCTGTGTTGTCATGGCGAATCCGAATCTTGGTCAGTTCCCCCAGGTCAATGGCATAGATGGTGAAGGTATCTGTCTGTGGAGGAAACAATAGCACTCAGAAGGGTGAGAACTATCCCCTTCTTCCCCTGCCATCTGCTCTACCTTCCAAGGAACCAAGCATCCAGAGGTGGACAACATGACCCATAGCAATAAGGAGTGGGAAGCATGATAAGAGTGGCTCATTAGTTCAGTGTCTGTTCTTACAGCATTTTTTCAACCTACTCCTACCATTCTAATGTATTCAGGAAGGTGGAGGAAGGAAAGAAAGGCCAGGAAGAAGAGAGGTGGGCTGGATGCCTGAAGTGCGGTGTGTGTGCCAGGATGGGGTGCACTGAGACAGTGTTGTGTGTGCAGATATGCACAATCTTCTTCAACTATGAATTTTTATTAAGCTCCTGCTATGAGTCAGTTCTGTGCAAATTCAAACTGACTGACAGATACAGAAGACTTGGGCTTGTTCTCTTTCTAGATGGGAAGATGGGTGGGAACCACACACAGGCACACTGGAGGAAGAGGGCACACTGGAATGCCCTAAGTGAACTGGGTCTTCTCAGGTATACCTTTTTCTAAATCTTTATTTTATAAAAGGTTTTAAATTTTGAGGAAACTTGCAGAAACAATACAATGAAAGTTTTTATATCTTTAAATTGAGCACTTAATGTGTAACGTTTTTTATTATTCTCTCTCTTCTTTCTCATTCTCTCTCCTGTTTTTTCTACTTTTTTTCTAAATCAGATGACAGGATGTAGCAGATATCATGATCTGCCATCCTTAAATGTCTCAGCAAGGATTTCTGAAGAGCAAGGACACTCTCATATCATCACAGTGCAATGATCAAATTCAGGAAACTTAACATTCTGAACATGAACACAACACAGTCAACATCAATGTGACACAGTTGTGCCTCACTTAACAATTGGAATATGCTCCGAGAAACATGTTGCTGGGGAATTTTTGTCATGTGAACATCATGCATTCGTACTTACACAAACCAAGATGGCTGCAATGTCACTTAGTGATATGGTCTATGGGATCACTGTGATTATGCAATTTGTTGTTGACCAAAATGTCATTCTGCAGTATCAGACTGTACTATTACCTAATACACAGTCTGTATTCAAATTTCACCATTTATGCCAGTTTTGTTCTCTATAAATTTTTTTTTACTCAACCCAGAAATACAGGAAGAACAGCAAGAAAACCACAGACCTAACCCTGCTCTCCAAGTCACAGCAAGAAGGGCTGAAAGAAAACGCAAGAGGGCAGGGATGAAACAAATAAAGCAGGGAACCTGGAAGCATTTTAATGGATTTGGTTTATTGTTTATATTCCTCTGTGTTGATGAGAGAACCTGGTTTGGGGATGAGGCCAGAAATAGGAAGAGTAAGACAAGAGGTTTTACAAAATCTTAAGGACAATGGCAGCCTAATTTTCACGATTTTTCCCTCTTTACCTGGAAGAATAAAGTGCCTGCATTTGTTTCACATGGCTTCCCACTGCTTCAAGGTGCAGTTGGGCTTCTTGGGTTCTTTCAGGTCCACTATAGTCCTAACCATTCTCACGCGTTACTGGTCTTACCCAAGCTTATCTACCACTAGGCAACACCAACCACAGTTCAAGGAGAGCGTGATGCTCTCAAGCGGGCCCTCCACATCTTTGCTCATGCAGACCTGTCTTCTGCAAACAACCTTCACCGCTATCTTTATATACCTATATCACACTCATCTGCTCCATTTAAGTTGCTCTTTCCATCCAAGTCTTCCCCAGCACAGCATCTTAAATGGTGAGCTCGTTCAGTGCTTGCGCGCCTGCCACTGGATACTACTCTCTGGTTGCTCTCGGGGTCAGTTAGACCACGGGCTCTTTGCATTGGAAACCCACCTGTGCTTTTCTTATTCCTCTCCCACCGCCATCACAAAGCACTGGAGCTTACGAGAGAGAAGCTGCCATCAGACCCAGAAGGATTAATGGAAGCACACAGCACATACCATGCTCAGTGGGACCATTATGGGAACCGGCAGAGGGGACCACACCTCATGTCTGAGTCCCACCCACCCCAGGGCCAGAGAACCCTTGCTCTACCTGCCCTTGCTCAAACTTGTTGGACTTGTCCGAATTCTTCAGGGGCCGCTCCCCTGTGTCCCCATATTCTTCACCATAGATGGTCAGGAAGACATTGGCATCAGTGCCAGCCTTAGGTACATTCCCTGTGATCACCTGGACCTCGTAGGTGTTGGCTGGAGACACAGAAAGAAGTGCCATGGAGGACACAAGAGCCGTGAGTTGAACCTGAGGCCCAGCCTATCTCAGACTCAGGCAGATCCTGGGAGCAGGAAGCATCTGTGACACATGTACACCTGCCACCACCTTCTCACCCGGGACACACATGAGGCCAAGAGCAGCATCTGGCCTCAGCAACACTTCAGCCTCGGGTCCTCCACATTTAGTCAAATCAAGTTTTATCATAGTTCCCCCCATCTCCCCAAATAATTGACTTCTCCAGAGAGGGCTCCTAGCGACAAGGGCAGCGATTAGCCACAAACAAAACTGTCAAATACAAAACAGAAGAACTATTTGGTAACCACGGAGGGTTCCGGCCTATGTGCCGTCTATGTGAAGGAATGGAGTCACCCCACCCCCACCCCCACCCCAGGATCCCCCGGGGAAACTTGCAGCCCCGCCTCAGGCTTACGCTCAGGACCCTGCCGGCCTGCAGGGACTAGCTCCACGACAAGCTCATTGTCCTCCTTGCCCCGGGCCAGCCAGCGGTGGGCTTCAAACTTGTACTGCTCGATCACCTCCTCCATGCCTGGCCCAAGCTCCTCCTCTTCCTCCTCCTCCTCCGTCTCTTCCTCTTCCTCCTCTTCAGACGAGGACTCTTCCGAGGAGGACTCTTCCTCCTCCTCATCTTCCTCATCGCTCCCTTTTTTCTTTTTCTTCTTCTTCCTCTGCAGCTTGGCCTTCAGTCGCTCCTTCTTGAGCAGCTGCCGCAGCTTGTCCTTCTCTTTCTTCCTGCGGGCCTCCTCCTCGGGCGTCAGGTCCACCTCCTGCACCACCAGGTGCCGCAGCCACACAGTGTCCACGAACCAGCTGGGCCCGAAGCCCTCACCCGTGTGCCCCAGCCGGATCTTGTAGACCTCGCCCACGTCTGCTGCCTCCAGCTGGACAAAAGGCAGGCCAGTGGCTAGAGTGACCCTAGGTGTCCTCCCCCCCTCCCAGCCGAGCCAAGCCCAGACCAGTCTAGGATCTCTGAGCTCAGAATAATCCCTTGGCTCCCTGGCTCTGACCACACCCGGCTTGGCCTGCCCCGCTTCAAACCTATTCTCTTCTAACCCCGTCGTGGTCAATCTAGTCACTGTGTTTCTATCTTCCTTTCGAACACGTACACACACACACACACATGCACGCACATGCAGGCACACACGTGCACATGCAGGCACATGTCCCTCATTCCCGTGACTCCAATTCAGTGTTTTTGCTCACGCAGTTCCCTTGCCCGCCTGCCTTTTCTCTCTCCTCCCCGTTAACCAAAATCTGCTCATTAGAGTCCTCTGCCTTATTATCACTTTTATTGTAAAATCTGTGCCTTTCTGTAGTCACTTTCCACATTTCTCAGTATGGAGTATATATCAGTATGGTGCAACAAGCCCCCCAAAAGTGTTCTTTTTTGAAAACAAAGAGCTTATCCAGGCTCCAGGGTCTCCAGCTCCCCTCCAAGCATGGAGCCTTGGCTTGCCTGCCTATGCCCTCCCTACGAGCCTCGAGGAGGCCCAGCACTTGACTTGGCCTGGGTGCGTCTTTGTCCTCTGGAGCTGGAGTTCCCCAAGTGCAGGGATCATCATTACGCCTCTCCCCACGGGACAAAGTGCATAATGGCTGCAGAGGCAGTGTAAATGCGTCCTCAGCCCCAGGTCATGTTGCCGCTCTGTCCCAAGCCCCAGCTCTCAGGGAACACCTGCCCTCAGGTGAGGTGTGGTCCTTGCCGACCTCTGAGGTTAGCACCATGAGGTGCTGGGTGATGGAGTTTCTTTGATAATCTGATACTGTTGAGTCCCTGGCTATGTTTTAAGCCTGGTTCCTCCTGCTATCCTGCCTGAGTACCAGCAGAAACTGAGGCCCACTGCTGTCCCGTAATTATTGAGTTCTACAATTTGATTCCAGACCTAGATGACAGTGCAGGTTGCCTTATCCCCTGCTCATGAATTCCCAATGTGGCCAAACTGACTTGGTGAGGACATTGCCAACCAAGATGGAACCCAGGGCACAAGAAAGAGAGGGTGTATACCTCTTAGATACTTGGTGTGGGAGACAGGAGGGGACAGAGTAGACCTGGATGGTCATTCTTCAGCTCATTAGCTCCCTGCTTCAGTGATTCCTAGGTAATGGCACTCCTGTGACCACCTGCCCCGAGGAGGTCTGTTTGCTGTACCTCACCCTCGCGTCTGCTTGCCTCCCTGTGCCTGCACCCACCTCGCTCAGCCAGCTGGCCTCTGGAAGGTGCACTGCTCACTCATATTTCCACAGCTGGTCAGTTTTTTGTGCACATTTTCTGGTATTAACTTTTTTTTTCATTATGGGGACTGTGAAGCCAGCCAGGCATGTATTGCAAAGCTCAATTTTCATTGAGATTCAGATGTCAAATATTTGGGCCTCAGTCTCTTAGCAATGGATGGGGGACACTTGACACCTCCAGCCCTAACATTCAGACACGAGGTTCTAGCTCATTCCTAGCCTGGTCCTAGCTTAGCCTGGACCTTCTCCTTCTCCTGTGAGGATTTTCAGGACTCTTCACTAAAGGCCAAGGTGCCTGTGGTATATAAATACAAGCAAAGGAGCCAATACAAACTTGTCATTTGCACACACACATCTGCAGGTGCACACCCATGTGCCCACACACATACACACACACACACACACACACACACACACACTACCATGTCCAACATAAACTGTACACATACACGGGCTTCTCAGGGGCACCACCCTTGCATTCTCCTGTGCTGCCAACAACCTCCCCACATGCACATCTCTCTTCTTTTGATATGAAGATTTGCAAATGGAAGAGAGGAGGCCTGGGGTGCTCAGAACACAGCGTGAAACTCTTCCACCTCCCAGAACATGCCTGAAAAAACTCGCCCCAACAACAGGTTCTCCTGAGAGAACCACAGAATCATAGACTAGGAATCTGGCAGAGGAACTATGGCCCTAGTGTCATTTTTAGTGAGAATCACCTATTTCAGTGGTTCTCAGAATTGGCAGCACGGATCACTGGTAGAACTTTCGAAAGAAAGCCATCCCAGAAGACACATCCCACTTCTGGTTCTGACTTGACTGCCCTGCGTTTAAGCTAGGCCTCACCTTAATTTCCTCCTCACCCCAGGATTGCTAGGCAAGTGATCTACCACTGAGCCCAGACCAGCATCTCTTTCCCTTAAAGTTCCCCAGATAATTTGAATATGAGGCCAGGAATCCCTGATCTAGCCCCATCCGTTAATTTCAGGCTAAAAAAACTTAAACGCTGGGACAGAAGGCTACTCCCCAAATTCACAAGGTAGAATTTGGTTGAGGATTTAGGTCTTCTCACTCCCAGTTTGAATCTCCAGCCTCAGCTTAGTTACACCCAGGAATCAGAAGAAAGCCACGGGAATCTTTGTCCGACTTGTCTTCCAGGCACCACTCCCCACCCATTCTCCAGTGGGTGTTGACTGAGGAGATAAGAACACCCAGAAAGCCATCTTGGCATCTGCTGGGCTCTCCCCCAGCGCCCCACTGACTCACTCCCACACACCTGGAATATGTCCTTGGATGCACGGTCAAACACTTTAGAGCGGCTGGAGAGGAAGAGCACTTCAGTCTTGCCTTCCTCACCATAGATCTGCATGTAGACTCGGGCAGTGGTCCCTGCACCACCCACATCTCCTGTCCAAATCTCAACCTCGTAGTGAATCACTAGGTGGGCACACATGGAAGAAATGGGAAATTTAGTAATAATAACAACGATAATAACAAACACATTTTCTGAGCCTCTTCTACATGTTTGGTACTTCCTGAGTCACGGTCTTATTCAACCCTTTCTCCAATACCACAAGTAAATACAGACGTTTTCATTTTACAAATGGGCAAACCTAGGCCTAGGGGAACTGAGTAGGTGGTAAATATTACAAGCCTATACAATTAGTCCAGCTGTCCTTTGCACCATATGTATCCTCGGGTACTTTCGTACTAAGAAAGAGGAGAAGTCGGCATAGCAGCTGGTGCTCACTGCCTACCTGTTATGTTTTGAATGCTTGTCCCCTCTGTTACAGTTAGATCTGGAATGCCCCCAAAAGCCTCATATTTGGAAGGTGACTCAATCACAGGGGTTAATCCATTAATTTCCAGTGTTATTAAGAGGTGGAGCCTGGTTAGAAGGGTCGATCACTGGGGCTTGACCCAGCAGGAGAGGGTCACTAGGACATAATCTTGCAAGTGTATGTGCTTGCTCTACCTTTCCTAATTCAGTTTTCTGTCCCACCATGCCTTGAACAGCATCTCTCTGGCTAGGCCACTACCAAGCCCCTCCACTATTGCCGGCTGCCCATGAATGGACTGAGATCTTCTGTGGGCTTAAATAAGTGTTTTCTTCTGTAAGTTGTGGGTGTTGGGCATTGCCTCCTAGCAATAAATAGGAACTAAGACATCCTCCAAAGTCCATGTTAAAATACGTCATTGTGGGAGGCATGATATGTAAGATTCTGTTACACCATGAGGGCTCCACCTTCATGAGTGAGGGTGGTGCTGCTGGAAAGAGGCAGGTTTGGTTCCCTCTTTGTCTCTTACCCTTTTGCCTTCTGCCATGTTATCCTCAGCAAGAAGGTCCTCCCCAGAGGCTGGCACCTTAACATTGAACTTACCAGCCTCCAAAACCATGAACCAATAAATTTCTCCTCACTGTACAATATTTAGTCTGTGGTATTCTGGGATAGCAGCCAAAAAGGACTAAAATAATACCCCTGGGCAGATATCAGGGAGCAGAAAAAAACAAAGACTGGGAGTTTATTTTCCTTCTTTTAGTAAAGAGTAAAGGTGCCTAAATGTAGGGCCCTTTCAGATGTTACTTCAACACATATATTGCACAGAGCTGCTCTCGTTTTGGGGTAATACTTATTAAGGCGGTAGAGGGTAGAAATGAATTAGAGGCAGGTGCCGTAGAGGGCCCATCCTAATGAAGTGCGAAGTGTCTCCAGAAGAAAAATGGAGCCATATTGTCAATCAATGCGACTACTACACAACTGACCCTCTTAACAATGTTAGAAAACAACATTGCGATTTCTTATCTTTTTTTTTTCTTCCTTTTGAGACAGTCTTGCTCTGTAGTCCAGGCTGTCCTGAATTCACTATGGAGTCCAGGCTGGCCTTCAATTCACTGCAATCCTCTGGCTTCAGCCTCCTGAGTGCTATGCCCTCAGCCCTGTGATTTCTTTTCAAGTGTTAAGTTCAATAAGTTGATCTTGTATGGCTATGATAATGTGAGACACCAAGGGCTGATAAGAAAAGGACTAGTAGAACTAGTAGAACTAGGTTCAGCGAGGTGGAAGGGTGCATGGGCAGCAGGGGACTCAGTGAGAGCCAGAACTCCTCATAGAGGGATTGGAGCCTGGGTCTCTTCCCTCCCACAGTTCTTAGCCCCACAGTTCTCAGCAGGCACCATTGCACAAAATAAAGGAGAATCATGAGCATTCAGAGAACAGGATTAAGTTATTAGCCATTAAAATATGATGACCTGAAAGAAAATTGCTCAACAGAAAGGATAAAAGCCAAAGACATTTCCTAAAGGCAAGAAGGTAATTCCTTAAGAATAAAAAGAAAAATGATGGAGAAAAAGAAAAATCAGAAAAACTCAATAACCCACTCAGAGCTCAGTTCTAGAAATAGCTTAGAAGGAGAGTCATAAGTTATCAAAGACACAACACAAAAACTAAAAAACAAAAATGCCTCTAGAGCAAGGAGCCCATGAGTTTCCAGAAAAATGGGTAAAAGTAAGATCACGAACCGCCCCGAGAGCATCACACGATTTCTGAGGGTCAGAGATGAAGATGGGCCTAAGGAGGATTTAGAGAGGGACAACGGCATAGTTGACAGCAGACTAGCATCAGGCTTCTTACTGCAACCATGGGAACTAGAGGATGGTGGAATAATTCTTTGCAAACTGCAGAAAATTAGTTCTAACAAAATTCTGCAATGAGGCAAGCTATGAATCAACTGGGAAGGTCAACAGAAGACTTGCATTGATAGACCAGGTCTTGCTAGTCATCTTCCGTGCACCTTGACTCAGGAAGCTGTAAATGGAGAACGTGCTCTACTAAAACAGAACAAACCAAGTCCCGGAAGGACAACTGCACGGCAGCCTACAGAGCAGAAGAACCGCAGGCTCCAGCGGATGTCGTGGAGGAAGAGAGGAAGGAGAAAACCATCAGCGTGCCCGCTGGGTTTGGACACGTGACAACAACGTCAGTTTCACTAGATATTTGGAGATGAAATGTCATTATGAATCACGACAGCCCCTTCCACTCTTAGGCTGGCATATTGCTCCCAGCATCTCAGTATATGACTGCATTTGGAATTAAAGGTTTTAAAGTAATGACTAAGTTTTAATGAGACTCTCAGTATAGGCTGTAATCCATTGAGACCAGAGTCCTTTTACGAAGAGGGAGTTTGGACACAGAGACACCAAGGGCCTGTGTACAATGGGAAGAAATCAAATGAGGACACAGAAAGAAAGGCGGCCATCTACCCGCCGGAGAGAATTGTTGTGTAGCAGTGCCCTAGCTGACTACAGCAGATGGTATCGCGGGTATGCAGAGACTGATGCAAGTGGACAATGAGGTTTTCAACAGCTCTAATAAGAAACAAAATTGTACAAAAACTGAAATGCAGCAATTATATAGCAAGCGACTAAGCAGTAAATACGACATACATAGTTACAGTAATGTAAAAACTGAATATCAGTTTCATTACATTGAAGACTACAAGGAAAGGAAGTGTGTGTGTGTGCATCTGTGTGTGTTAAAAGAGCTAAATAATCTTCTGTAATAGAAAATCAATAGATAATGTCTAAGACTAAAAATCAGCAAAATGAATAAACATATCATCTTAAGGAGTATAAACATATCATATTAAAGAGTAAGAGCTGTGTTTCAGAGGAACAAGCTAAAGCCGTTACAATTGTTACCTTTGGATAAGAAGGGGAATGGGAAAGGGCAAAAAGGAAAGGAAGGGACCACTATTGTTTTTTCTTATCCTTAACTTCTTCATTAATACTTGTACCGCTCTGTTGGAAATCAAGTTTTACATCAAAAGAGAAGGAAGGAGAAGATGCTCACGTTGGTTGGCACCATTACCAAGTACTTGGACACTGTGAAGCCCTTGAGGACCTTCTAGATGGGCCAGGGAGATATAGCACACACATGCAAAGATGGAGTCTTTAGACCCATAGAAATGGATACGTATTGCTGCTTGGAGGAGGGGCTTTTTCTCCCCCTCCCATTCTGTAGAAGTGAGCCATAGGGCAGGTCTCTCAGAGTTGATGAGGACATGAAGATGTGAGGGGGAGGGGGGCATTATTTTCCCAAACTTTGGTTCCAATGTCCTACCCAGCCTTCATATTACCTCAGGAATCTCTGATGTACCCTGATCTATGCAATGCGGGCTAGTCACCTTGAACTTCAGCTCCCTGGAAAACCTGCCACTCTGTCCAGAAAGCTCCCTACTCACACCACTGCCAAGCCCTCCTCTTACTTCATCTTTGGAGCTCTTTCTTGGCATTGGCTTTTCTATGTGTTGTCTCCGTGGGAGGGACTAATGCCTATGAGGGCAAGGGTTTTGTCCTTCTTGCTCGATGAGACTTCCACACAGCCAGAGCAGGGCTGGTAGAAAGATCCCACAACTGGTATTTACTGAATAAATAAATGAAAATCTGTCTCTTTATCTGTCTTCCCAGGGGAAGAAATGGACTATGCCTCAATTTTCTCTCCACGATGTTGAGAATGTTCATTTCCTAATAATATTACTTGCTGCCTTGGTCTCAGAGAAAAGTTCCATCTGTGAGTCTTCAGTCTTTCCATCTATAAAATAAGTGCTTACTGCCTCCCTGAACCACGGCATCTGAAGCAATTGGAAGCTCCTATTATCTCCCCAAAGATCCCTTCCCTCTACCACTTGGAGAAAGATCCAGTTGCCCCTGGTCTCTCATCACTAGCCATCCTGGCCATCCTAGACCTGACTATCCTAGTCTCGTTGCACATGGTCCCACCCAGCCTCCTCCGTACATTTCTGGATCTCCACAACCTCGCTGGGGTAGAGCTCCACCTCCAAGCGTCCATCAGCCTGGTTCTTGTCCAGCCAACGGTTGGCCGGGAAGGTGTACTGCTTGCCTTGGCGGGGCACTCGGACCTGCACACTGCCCAGGAACCAGCTCGCATGCAGGCCTGTGCTGTCATGGCCAATCACCAGCCGATTGAGCTGGAAGGAAACAGCAGTGAGGGTAGCTGAGGAGTAGTGCGCAGAAATTTCCAAGTCCCATTCCCCATCACCCCAGGATCTGGTGTTATCAACTCTCCTCAACTAAGGCCTCAATTTCCCAGGAAAACGGGGGCTCACAGGAGAGGCTAGGTCTTACGCTTGGCTCTGTTATCATTCAGCCGAGGGACCCAGGCATAGTCTCTCCTTCCTGGGCCTCCATGCTTTCCTCCTTTCTCCAGCTCACTTCCAGGGGCAGCTGGGCCGAGCAAGTAGGGGGCAGATGTGGCATAAACTTTGAAAGCGCCAGCAGCTTTTTAAATGGTTAAGTTGTGGCTGGAGGCAAAGTAAATCTCAACATATTTGTCATCTTCTGACAGCTGTTGCTGATTTTGTTGCTGTTGTTGTTGGTCTGTTTTAAATACACTATTGTGTGCATATCTGCATTTCTTTGACATTCCCATACTCTAAGTGACAGAATGTGCAGACAAACCCTCAGGGCTCATGGTCCTGTGTCCAGTTCCTTCCCTTAGTCTTGGACCTGAGGGACACTAGTCTCCTTGTAGTTACACTGTATAGCCACCTGTTTTGTTCTTTGACATACTGGTGTCTTTGCCTGTAAACAGCAGAGATGGGACCATAGACGATCCTATGTCCATCCAAGTAACTTGGCTTTTCAATGTTCAGATTACTTTTGTATTTTGCGGAAATGCTGTATAATGAGGAATTTTAATATCCAATAAGTTATCAAGTGGTCTGTGAGAGACTCTCCAGCCCTGAAATTCTCTCTGTAGCAGCTTCATGTCACTAGCCATGTCCAGTGCAAAGAAAAGACTTAGGTAACTGTCTATCTGAGCTGCTCTTACTCTCCCAAACATTAAGCACCTCTTTGCAGCTGGTAATAAAAATACCATCACAGACAAGTGCATGGATGCTGGTCCCCTGGAATTGCCAGAAGGAAACTAAATTTACAAATCCTCAGAGCCCTTGGTGTGCACCCTACGGGACTGGGGAGAGTTTCATTGTTTTTCTGTGGTGCTGGAACTGTGAAAGTCCCATAGAAAGATTGGCTGAACGTGTAAAGACAGGGACAGGTGTCTGTGGCTGATATGACTAGAAGTCCCCCGAGGACAGGAGCTGCCATGCTCTTCAGCACAGTCCTCGCATCTGAGGTAGAAGAATTGTTCAGTGGTGTATGTTGAATGTTTACTATGTGCCTGTGAGGGTGATTGACATATCCAAGACTAAAAATAATCCCATTAGTATGCCCTACTTTGGTGAATATGAAAACTAATGCAAACAAGGCTAAGCAACTTGTCCCTGGCAAGTAAGTAGAAATGTTTGGGCCCATACCAGGCAGTTGGCAGCCAGGGCAGAGCTTCCTGGCCACATTGCTGACTAAGGGGTTTCAGCAACAGAAGGAAAGGCCTACTCTCTCCACCCGATTGTCATGACCTCTCTGCAGATGTCTTATCTCAGCACTCTGAGGTACTAGCTGTTGTTTGAAATTCTTTAGTAAAAGGAATAGCATTTTTGTTTTATTTCCTTTTTATTATTGTATTTTAAATTTTTCATATATTTTTTCACATACCATATCTCTTCCCCATTCCTAGACCCCCGAATGTCTTGGTTTATACCTTGTTTCTCTAGGTGAGCCAAGAGGCTTTCCTTGACCCAGCCCTAGCTAGCTTATAGAGAGCTTGCTTGACCCAGTGTCAACTTTGGCCAATAAAGATTTGAACTAAGTACCAGCACAGTTATAACAGTTCAAGGCCATATCCCTGAGATGACTCTAGCCTCTGTTAGTGTCTGCCTGAGAAAACTTCAGGTTGCCAAAAGAATGCTGTTGGTTCCAGCCATCACCTGAAGATGGCTTCTGTCTCCAGGATCCAGGAATATAGGAATTTAGCTTTGTCGGGTGCTAGTTAGCAAACCAGATGAGTTTTGTATGACCCAGCTTCCCCTTTATACTGCCAATGATGTTTTTTATCTCTCTATGTCTACTGATCTTCTATTTCCCCTTTCTCCTATTCCCTCAACCTCCCTCTAAACTGCCATGGAAACCTCTGCACAAATCAAAGTTAAATTCAGTTCAAGCTGGCCTATCTTTTCTGACACAGTAGTATAGTACTAGTAAAAGTTAGTCTCACCACTTTGGTAGCCAATTTTATCTACATTGAAGTATTCAGACCCTTACATCCAAGCCACCTAACACCTTGAGAGATGGGGAGTCCCAAGTTCCATTCCCTGAAGGAGCATCTCTCGGGGTGCCCAAATGTGTGCATTGAAACATAATTCTGGTGTACGCTTGAGTGTGGAGTTGTGAAGCATTTTCTTTTCAGTCCTCCCTTTTCTTTCTTCCTATCCTATACCTAGTGACACCTTCTCTAGTGTCTGTGATCAAAGAACACTGGTTCTAGCTATGTAAGTACAATGTTTAGGGTAAAACTGCTAAAAATACACATCCCATTATCAAAGAGACCCTGAGAGCTTAGCCACTGTTCATAGCTCCAGATGCCCTAGGGCACAGCCACCTCACCAACAACCTCTAAGTGGACACTTCTTTTCCTTTAAAATGGGCACACATGCGTATGCATTTGTGCACATGTGTGTAGAACCATGTGTGGATGGAGGAAAGGATGCAATGACATCACATGACCATGGGAAAGGAACTTACACTTCCGATGTTCAGAGTCTCCAGGGTGAACTCATCCACTCGGCCACGTTCAAAATAGTCCTTGAGGTTGTTGTCAGACACGAGAAGAACTTGCTTGATGGTGTCAGATTTGTCCCCATAGAGCTTGATGTAGACACGTGAATCTGTGCTGGCCCCAGAAACATCCCCAGTCTTTATGCTGATATGATAGCGGAAGTCTGAGGCAGAGGGAGAGTGAGGAGGTTAGTGTGGGCTGGGGGGCACCTGAGCAGGAGGGCAGTCTGCAGCCAGGGGAGCAGGCTGGGAGTCAGGAACCTGGCCCCTGTAACTTGGGGCAGAGGCTTCCCTTATCTTTGTGAATCTCTTCACCTACAGAGCCAGAATTCTAATAGGTACCCTGCTTCCTTCAGAAGGGGCGATTGCGCCGGGAACAGGAACACAAATTGCAAATCCTAGGTAGGAACACCAGTATTTCAGAGACTTAAAGGACCTCTAGCAATCAGCTGGTCCATCTTCTCTTCTAACACATGAGGAAACTGAGGCAAGGGGTGCATCAACTTCCCAGACAGCAAACAGCTCATCGTGTGTACCATAGTACTGCTAAGTATCCTGATCTCAGGTTTGCAGGCAAGGGCCCTGAGGCTCAGAAGGTCATATGGTTGGCACAAGATGGTGATGGATAAGAAGGCAATATCCAGGAGTGAAATCCTGACGCGGACCCAAAGCCCTACTCTTAACTGAACACCATGTGAATGTCACTCTGTGTGTTATCTAGAAGGTCTCTGTTGTACCTACACAAAGACTAAAACACCCAGGAAAAGGGGAGTTCTGAGATAACACGAACCAGGATGCAAAGTCCCCAGGCTCGCTGCGGACATGTTTTTGAGAAAATAAGAGGAAACATTGGTGGGCAAGCGATGCTAGTTCCAAGGCCTGCCAGTCACTGCTATCTTGGAGAAAATATCTGGCTGGGAAGAAAGGTTTGGAGAAAGCAAACCATCTTTCCCAAAGGCCGGTCCTATAGACTAGCCAGGCCTGGTCCAGATCGACTCCACCAGGGACATCAAGGGTACTTGAGACAATGGCTTTGCCCTTGTTTCTAAAGGATACATTAATAGCAGGGACTAGAAAACCACTTCTTTATGCCAGTTTCCATCTAACACCTTTCAAAAGTTCAAACTGGGAAATCAAGCCCTGTACACATGGTAAGGCAAGAGAGCCTGCAGAATAGAAAGAGCAGTTACATAGACAGGGATGCCCCGCGTCTTGGCCCAGTGCCACCCTGCCTTCAGGCCTGAGCATGGGGGTCAGGATGTCCCCAAACCATAGACATGGGTCCCCTCCTCTTCTGAGTCTTTTCCAGCTCTTAAGTTCTATAATTCTGGACACTAATGTAACTTTGTGAGCTGGCCCTAGGAAAGGTCAAATACAAATATCTAGCTCCTCCAGATCTCAGTTTCCCCGTTTGACAAATGTACAACATCAGCTCTGCCTCCTTTCCGTGATATTACAACAGGACTCAAGTGAGATAGAAATGATAAACATGAGGCACTGGTATAGGGATTTTAGAGATAAGTTTCTCTTAAATTTGGTCTAAAATTCATGATCCAACCACAGCATGTAAAGAAGTATCAAAAGTAAGGAAAACTATATGGCATCCAGGAAAACAATCAACATTTGCAAGGTCTTCTCATTTTATATTCTCTTCAAAATGTGTTTCTTTTTGCAGGTAAGGGTAGGTACCTTTGGTTAGCAGGACTTACTGTTATTACCCTCCTATGCAGTCAGGGCCTCACACCTGTGGTCACACAAGGACTGTCCACCCAAGAGATCTCCAGAATTTTCTTGAGGGCCTTCCTACCCCTTATCAACCTTCTAGGCACTCTCTCTCATGAAATGAAGTAAAGAGCACATGTTTCTCTTGAAGGGCTCATTTTTGTTTAGCTAAGGGAAGACCTTGTCCAACTAAGGGATCCCCCTAGCTAGTTGTCAGGCCTACTCACTCTTCAATGTGGCATTGCTGTCACTGGGCAGCAACTCTCTGACCAGTTGGCCATCATCTTTATCCTTGGCCAGCCACCTGGTGAGTAAACAGGAAGGGGATGTTAGCTGTTTCAGTGGACCAAGAGGCATCCAAACCCTCACCACTCTCGGAGTTGCCAGGGCACCAAAAAAGCTCTGACTTCAGCAAAGGAAATTGGGTCTACGAGAGCTTTTAGCAAAGCAACCCAGCCCATCCTGAGGAAGGAGGACTTCCCAGACCACAAAGAGAAGCAGGGGATCATCCCAGAGGAAAAATCATAGAACTTTAGGAGCCTATGAATATGGAATGTAGCAAGGAAGGGGCAGATGAAGCTGGAGGGGTACAGGTCACAGGATGCAGGGCAGCAACATTCATGCTAAAAAACCACTTCTGTTTTCAAGAGCCCATAGTGTGCATGGCCCTGTGCCAAGGACTCTGACTAGTGAGAGGCAGAGAGAACACTGAGATTAATAAGACACTGCCCAGACTAGCAGGAGCCTACGGTCTGGCTAAGAAGACAGGACAAGATGAATGAAGCACTAAGGATAAAGACAAGAAGGGACTGAACCAGAGGAAGTGCTAGAGAGACATAGAGAAAGGAGCAAGGCTCCCGGTGAAAAAGCTTGAACCAGTCCTCAAGGATGAATGACATTTGCCTTCAAGAAGAGCCCAGGTCTGCACCTGTAGTGCTGGGATTTGTTAGCTGAATCACATCAACATGTCACAGTGAGCCTGACTGTCTGTGGGTCATCCCACAAGAAAAGACAGTGTGACTATCCCCCTGAAAAGCATCTTTCCTGCTGAACACAGAGCCCAGCATGAGAAAGGAGACCATCATGCTAGCACACGTTATCTGAGCCCCGTATTCAGACTGGCTTGTGATTAGAGCCAACAGCTACAGAGCAGGCAGCCTCACTAGTCTTCAGGACATGACTGAAGCCAAGACATTTGCCTCTTGGCAAAGCATCTTCCCCCTGCCTTGGTGTCTTTGCAGTTGCCTTTGCAAACACCCCTACTGCACACCCAAGAAAAAGGGCCACAGAACCATGAAGGTTGGTCTATTCCTTCTCCAATCACATGGTCTGACATTCCAGAGGGACTTCGCTGTCAGGTGGTTATTAGCTAAAATTAAAATGGTAGCCATCATTTCATCTAATGCTCCTCTGTGGACTTTGGTTCTAGGAACCCAGGACGCCAGAGAATTGTTGAGCCTCCGTAAGGTGAAGACATATGATGGTATCTTTAGCAACCATACCAAGATTTGAGAAGAGGAGACTGCTCGCTAGATTCTTCAAGTCAATCCACTGGTGCCTGCCTACTTTGTCTGTCCTGCTGAGGTCACCCTGCCAGCTCCCACAGTCACAGAACCTCCAGGGGAGAAGGCTGGGATGGGGCCCTGGCAACGAATGAAAGGGTGGGATGCAGGGCCAGTAGGGCTCCAGCCACTGCAAATCCCCACTGCTCTTCTGTCTTCCACTCACCAGCCTCAACCCTTCCTCGGCAGGAAAAGGAAACTGTGATTTCTCATTTCATTGTCACCTAAATACCTAGGGGGTATTAATAGATGTTTCCCAAAAAAGCTTCAAATTCTACAGGCCAGTTTCACAGTGAGATGCTGCTAAATGGATAATTCATGCTGCTGTGGCTTCATCACTCTTTCCCTGGACTCCCAGGAGCACGTGCACACACATGTCCATGCACGCATGCGTGCATGTGCACACACACACACATACACACACACACACCTGCCACAGAGAGAAAACATGTTCTGCTCCTGGCCAAGGAGAATGGCTTTGTCCTCCCATCAGAAGAGTTAAAGCAACAACTCAGAATAGGAAAGAAGCAGTGTGTGGGCTCAGGCCCTACGTCAGTCACGCTGTGTGCACCGCCTGGGCATCACCACAGGTGTGTGTGAAGGGCCACCACATCGATGGCATGAAAACACTGACATTGCTCCTGATTCTAAAATTCCTATGTCAGTGGTTTTTGAAGTCAAAAGGAGCCCAAGCTAACCATGTAAGAAATTCAAATGCTTCAAGCAAAAAAGAGAAAAGAAGCTAAGTGTGGTGCAATGCACCTGTAATCCTAGTACTCTGGGAGACCAACAAAGGAAGATTGCAAATTTGAGCCACCCCGAGCCCCTTAGTAACTTAGCAAGAACTTGTTTCAAGAAAACAAAAAAAGGATGAGAAATAAATAAAACTCTAAGTATAAATCTGAGAGAGAGAGAGAGAGAGAGAGAGAGAGAGAGAGAGAGAGAGCTTAATTCACTCACAAGTTGGGAAAAGAAAATTCAAACAATGTGTAGGATTCCTTGGAAAGATGTTAACTGAAAAGAGATGTGGTCAGAAGGCTTTTAAAATACAAATCCACCTTTGAATCAAAAGTTTAAATGAGCAGGTAATTTTCTGTGGAAACTCATTTAAATGCAGAAGCTAAGAAATTATATCTAAGAAATAACAACATTTTGGTAATTAAAATGAGCAGCCTATAAGTGCATTTACACACCTCATACCACCAGGGGGTTAGAGTGGGGATGTGAGGTTCAGGCGTAAGCACACGAGCAAGGTAACCTTTTTCTTAATCTAACTACACCCTTGAGCCACTCTTTTGCTCAATGGTCCTGGTAGCAGGGCAAGGTCTTCTCTAAACTTAAGAACCACAACCTAAAGGTGGAGATAAAGAAAGCAGGTGGGACTTGTATACCTGAGACACGGGAATTCCACATTGTCACTCTCGGGCTGCCCTTCCTCCCTCACCAGCACCCGGTCCAGGTACCAGCTGCTGGATGAGCCTTTGCCATCATGCCTGACTCTTACCCGCCGTACCTTCCGCATAGTGACAGACTCAATGGTGAACTCATCAGCCTTCAAGGAGGAAAAGAGAGCAAATGTCAGCTGGGGGCAGCCACCTCAGGATCCGAAAACTATGAGACACACGCCCAGAAATCAGAAAAGTCTAAGCTGACAGACTAGGCTACTGGTATTTTACTGAAGGTCACCAATAAAAAACGGACTGCACCTTGCTCCCAATTTCTCCTGCTGGAATATCGTTTGATGTCAGGTTCCCAAAAATTGGTCTCTGTGTTTTGGGGTTTTTTTTTTTTGGGGGGGGGGGAGGTTTTGTTGTTGTTGTTTTGTTTTTTGTTTTTGCTTTTGTTTATTTTGGTTAAACAATGGCCATTCCCCATGATCTTCATCTAGGAGACAGCGTCATCTGGAGTACTAGCATGTTAAGCCTTTGCCAATCACTAAGCATTTATCATGAATTAGTTCCTTGGCTAATCGCTCGGCCTCCTTGCTGAATAGGGAAACACTGGCCTCTTCTCCCCTTGGCAGAGGAAAACCATTAGAATTGTTGGAGAAACCAAGCAACGTTGCTAACTTTGCAGTTTTGCCCACTACTAAGACAGCAAAAGAAGTGGTAGAGGCTGGAAAGTTTTAAGTCCCCACGAACAGGACTGGAAGCCTCCAGGGACAAGAAAACTCAGGGATGGAAAGGATAGGCAAAGATGTCAGAAAAATATAGAAAGAAAAGAGTAGAAAATGTGGACAGAAGGTAGATATGTGGCGGATGTGAAGGAGAGGAAATACAGTATGGCACGTGGAGTAAAGACAGCCTTACCCGCCTTTCTCCAGGTGCACTGGAGCCAACCACAACATCAGGCTCAGACGACCCACGCCCCTCAGCCCTCCAATGCTCATGACCTAAGAAACAGACCAGCTTAGACTGGCCTCAGAAAGAGGCTGCCACCGACATACCAGGGCCCAACCTTCCCCTACCAGAGAAGGAACAGCAGTGAAAGGAGACAGCAAAAACATGTGTAAATCTCCACCTGTGAACTCCCTTGAGTTTCACTTCATTGCAACAGTGACCTTTTACTGAGCATCTGCTCTGTGCTGCAGGCTGTGTATCAGCCTTCCCTATTCCTCACAGTATCCAGCCACAAGCAGGCATTTGCCCCCATTGTAGACTTGAGGAACCTGAGGCACAGTGGAATGGAGTGCTTGGCCTGTGGCCAGTTTTGTCCAAGATCTGTGTAACTCTTTCCCCACTGTTCCACAGGACCCCCCAGTAAATACATTTGCTGGTCGGGGTAATAGAAAGAAACACCTAGCTCAATTGTAATGAGGCTAGAATAGAAACCTATTCTTTTACTCCCATGTTCACTGTTTTTCCTGGTTTCTCTTTCAAAAAGGAGAGGAGCAAGATGCCTCCACCAGTCATGCCCAATGGAGAATGCGAAGTTCCCATGTTGACTTTAGGTACTCAACTTTTCTCCAGCTTGAGTATTCTAATGCATACTGAAGACTCCCAGCTTCCTTCCCACCTCCACCCACCCTGATATCAGAAAGCACTGATCCTTCCTCCCTTTTCCCCAGAGCTTGGAATGGGGAGGAGGAGGAGGAGGAGGAGGAGGACTGTGATCCCATTGGGAGGCTCTCCAAATCTTAGCTGCACAGTCCTAGAAGCCTTACAGCTCTCATGTCAAATGTTCAGAAAATGAATAAGCCAGGCACTGCGATGCTCCTCCACTGGCCCCCAGGATTCTCCAGATCCCGCCTCTCTCCTCAAGAGAGTGGTTACCTGATGGCTAAGGCCCCAATTTCAACCATTAGCTCTACTTTTTGTAAGAGCAGAGACAAGGAAGTAAGACAAGGGAGTAGCACATTGTTGCAACTTACATTGCCCTTCTCAAATAGGTCGGTGTTATTCCTGCAGTTGTACAGCAGCCGCTCCCCTGTGTCCCCCACGTCACCGTAAAGGCAGAGATAGACGTTAGCATCAGTTCCTGCACCTTCAAGCTCCCCTGTGCATACAGTCACACGGTAGCGGGCCACTGGCAGGCAAAGAGAGGAACGCCATTGGCTGACAGCTCCCTGTTTCCATCTCTGAGGTCTGCCTCTTCCTCTCTTGTAGTGCACACCAGGCTGACTTTGATCCCTACCGCCAACTATCCAAGACCCTGCAAAGAGCTAGTCAAGAACTGGCTCATCCCCAAGGCCCTGGGCCTAGACAGATCAAAGGTCTCTATCTAGGCCAGTCATCAGAATCCCGTGCAAGACTTTGTACAACAATTTAGATTCCTCAACCCCATTTTGGACTAAAACATCAACTTTCAGACATAAGACACTCAAATATTTGAATTCAAATATTTTGTCCCGTGGTTTCACCCAACTCTGTGAAAGCTTTTGCCTTATGTTGTTCTCCATATCTTGTGTATCTTGTCTTTATTTATGCACTGTAACTGAATCTTTCCTTTCTCTTCAGAACTCTCAAAAATGAAGGACACACCAGGAGGCAAAGAGCAGATGAAGAAAGAAAAGGTAGCCACCGTGGGGAGGTCAATGGCTTCTTCCTGTGTTGAAAAGGTATTATGAAGGAGGTGCACTTGTCTCCCCCACACCACAATTTTCCTAACTTAAAATAGATGGAAAGCAAAATTCATTCATTGTTTTATTTCCCCGCTATCTGCTTACTGAGGGCTAGGAGGTGCTGTGCAACATCCAGACACGGAGATTCAGCGGTGATCAAGAGGAGATAAACATCTACTTTCTCAGACTTTACATTGTAATTGAGAGTAAATTGGTAGGCATGCAGTAAAATTATCATTAAATTATACAATTAGAATTTATGCAATCACAAATTATATAATTGTGTACAACTATAAATTATATAATTCTAATAATTATAAACAAATCATGACCAGAAAAATATCCAAGTTATATCTGTAAAAAAGCTAACATAATGGAGTGAGGTCTCAGATTGGAGAGGAGTGAAGTGAGGGGATGAGGATGATGTAGAGATGTAGAAGAGATTTTTGCCAAGAGGTAATGAGGTTTGATCTCTAAGGCAAATGATAGGAGCCAGCCACAGAAAACTCTGAATACTCTGGAATATAGAGGGGCCTTGATATGGAACTGACCAATATATGTCCCTAGAGCAGAGAGAAGGTCAAGATGGCTGAGGTGGGAAGAATGAGAAAGAATAGGAGATGAGGCCCGAGGTGGACAGAGGACAGATACATAGCTTGTGAAAGTAAAAGTAAGAAGTGTGAGCTGGGTGTGGGGTGCACAATTGTAATCGTAGCACTCTGGGAGGATGAGGCAGGAGGATCACAAGTTCAAGCCTAACAGCTTAGTGACTCAGGAAGAGCTTGTCTCAATTAATCAATAAAAAGGATGGGGGGTGCAGATCAAAGTGAAGGCCCTAGCTTCAGTATCCAGTACCATAAAAAAGAACTGTGACCTACCTCCATTTTTGTAAAGCAAAAAGACATTAGAAGTTCTTATAAAAGGAAGTGGCTGGATTTGATCTATATTTTAAATTTTAAGGAATGCTCTAACTTTTATGTGAAGAATTAATTGTAGAGGAAGAAGGAGTGGATCAGATCAGTTAGTGAAATAAGTACAGGAGTCTAGAAAACAAAAGGTAGCACTTAAGACTGGAGATACAGTAGCAATGAAGAAAATTTAATAGAGTTATGATATATTTTAGAAGCAATTCTTAGTAATGGTCCAGATGGATAATTAAGGGAAAGAGACATTTCTAGGTTTTGATTTTGGGCAATTAGATGGATAGAATTACCATGGAAAAAGTAGAGGAGAATGAATTAAAGGAAAGAGTGGATTTGGAAATGGAGATCAATGTTTCTGTTCTTTTTATTATAAATGTGAGATGCCAATAGGTGTTTAAAAACAGAGGTAAAGATGACAGCATATCCAAAGGGTCATACTGATAACTTTGGTCATCATAGGTATATCAATTTCACTTAAAGCCATGAAATCAAGTGAAATCTGCTGTGGTGTGGTGAAGATGCAGACAAGGGATGAAAGACTGTTTGATGATATAATGGTCAAACCTCCCCAGTCTGCACATTTAACAAGCCCAATGAGCAAACAAGATAAATTCAAAGAGATATATACCTAAGCACCTCAACTTGTCATAGTCTCTCTGTTGAGAACCAAAAACCAAAAACAAAGAAAAATTCTTAAAAGGAACAACAGAAAAGTTTACAAGGGATACTCAATAAAAAATTAACAGCTGACTTAGAGTAAGAAACGATGGGAATTGAAGGCAATGGGAAGACAGATTAAATGTGCTGGAAACAAAAGGACCATTAACCAAGAATTCTATATCCACTAAGACTACTGTTCTGGAATGAAGGATAAATTAAGACATTGTAAAATAAACAAATGCTTCGTGAATTCATCCTTAAAAGACATGCTCTACAATAATTATTAAAAGAAAATCTTCAGTTTAGATATTAGGTAAGGATTTTAATTCACCCAAAGTAATAAATACCACCAAAAACTAATAAATACAAAAAATGTATGTGTATTTTTGTTTGTAACTCTTTTCTTTTCGTATTTTATACAAAAGACAACAGCATAAACTAATAAATATAAAGCTGCACTAGTGAGTTTATAATGAGTACAGAAGAAATGTATATGACAATATTACTACAAAAGAGAAGGAAAAAAAACAAGAGTGGAGCAGAACGTTTTTGTATCTACTGAAATTGAGTTGATATTAATAGAAACTGTACTGTTACTACTTGGAACTTTAATTGTAATTTATTGGCAACTACTGAAAAATGACCCAAATAATTTATAGTAAAGGATACAACACAAAAAGAGAAGTGATATTCTCAAAAATATCTATTTGATACTAAAGAATGTAGTAGTGTAAAAATCAAGGAACAGAGAGAAATAAGACATAGAAAACAACAAAATGCAGTTGTAAATTCTAAAGTATTGATAATTATGCTAAGGCTGTTACAATAAATATAAATACATTTAAAATTTGAATCAAAAATCAGATTTTGATGGTCATCCTTGGGAGATGGGACAGGTATGCACATCTTAAATTTGCTGAGACATCATGGCTGAAGAAGCTGCATATCAGCAACCCAGGGCCAAAGTAATGAGTATTATACACACAACGAAAAGGTCTTGGCACAGCCTGATTAGCTCTCAAGAAGACCCAAAATGGCTTGAGAAATCAAAGAATTGTTATTTTATTATGGTTAAGTGGTAGGATTGAGGTAGCAATATTGAGGTCAGGGATCCCATGCATAGGTCACTGTGATTGAGGAGAGAGATTAAATACATAGTTTTCATGCAAAGGCTTGTGTGCTTTGAACTTTCCACTAATGCCAAGGGACAGATTATGCAGGCTTTCTAACCCGCTTTGCCTAGGTATGATACAGAATATAAAAAGGTAATGATATAGTTTCAAATTAATCGGTAGTTAAACATCAAAAACGTCAGACTGTATTTCACAGACTGGCAAAATGGATAATCTTCTGCCAACAAGAGACATATTTTTTATTCAGAAACACAAATAAAAAATAAAAGTTGGCTACCAAAACTTGCTCAAGAAAAAAAAAAAGACAATCTAAATAGACTTATAACAAGTGGAAAGATTGAATTAGTGATCCTAAAGCTACCTATAAAAGTCTTTGCCCAGATATGGTCACTACTGTGTTCTACCAAACATTCAAAGAAGAAATAATACCAAGTCTTCTCAAACCCTTTCTAAAATAGAAGAATAAGGAACACTTTCCAACTCACTTTAAGAGGCCAGCACTACTCTGGTATCAAAACTGACAAGGACATGACAAGAATAGAAAACCATAGGTCAATATCTTTTATGAACATGGATGTAAAAATCCTAAAACAAAATACCAGCAAACAAAATCTGGCACATAAAAAAATACACTCTGCAACAACAGAAGATTTATCCCAGAAGTACAAATTGGTTTAGTTACTGAAAAATCAGTTACTGCAATATATCATACTAACAAATTAAAAAATTAAAATTCACATAATTATCTCAATAGATGCACAAAAAAGATTTGCCAAAATTTCACCTACTTTCATGATAATTAAAAAAACACAACAAAATAGGAACAAAATGGAACTTCAAAGTTGAACCACTTACAGGTAACATCACACTTACTGGTGAAAGACCAGATGTTCTCCCCCTAAGATCAACAACAAAACAAGTGTGTCCTCATTCACCACTTTCATACATGGCAATGAACATTTAAAGTAAGGCAATAAGGCAAATGCAATTATTCAGGGGTTCAGATTGAAAAGGAGAGAGTAAAAGTATCCCTATCCACAAATGACAGGAGTGTGTATTAAGAAAATCATAAGGATTATACCAAAAAACTATTAGAACTAAAGTCACAAGGAATTCACTAAAAAAAAAAAAAACTATTAAATGAGTTCAGCAGGGTTTTACAATACAATATCAAAGTTAATTGTATTTCTACTCTCTTGCAATGAACAACCAGAAAAATGAAATTTAGAAAATAATTCCATTAATAAAAGCACCAAAAGAATAAAATATTTAGAATTAAATTTAACACAAATGAAAAAATTACACTCTGAAAATTATAAAAGTATTATTGAAAGAATTAAAGATCTCAACAGACGAACATGGAAGCACCCAAGTCAATGAATTGGAGACCTAACATTGTTAGGATGACAGTTCTCCCCAAACTGATCCATATGTTTAATGAACTTTCTTCCAGAATCCTAGTTGTTTTCTTTGTAGAAATTCACAAGCTGATTCTACAATTCTTACAGCATTTCAAGAGAGTAAGAATAGGCAAAAAATGTTCTGGAAAATTATAATACATGAGAATAACAAATGCTAGTAAGGCTGTGAAGAAATTGGAATTCTCATACAAAAATATTACCAGTGAGAATATAAAACAGTGTAGTGAGTTACTACAAGACTCAGCCATTCAACCTTTGGGTATTTACCCAACAGAATTGAAAACATGTCCACCCAAAAACTTGTACATGAATGTTCACAGTACCATTATTTACAACCTGAAAGTGGAAATACCTGAAATGCTCAACAATTGTATACCCCTACAATAGAATATTATTCATTCAATAAAAAGAAATGAAGTGATGACACACGTTAAAATATGGATGAACCTTAAAAACATGGTAACTAAAAGAAACTGGGTCCAAAAGTTTACCTTGTGTGATTCTATTTATAGGAAGTATCTAGTAAATGAACAAAGTTGTCCAAGATGAAATGGTGTCTTAGCTTTTCTGTCATTGGGACGAGATACCAGACACGTAAAATTGAAGAAGAGGTTCATTCTGGCTCACAGTCTGAGGATTCGGTCCATGGTCAGTTTCCTAGGCAGGAAAATCCTGGCAGGAAGGTAAGAAAGAGGAGGGCTGCTCATGTCGTGGTGGCTGGGAGATAGAGTACAGGGGAATAGCTCCAGAGAGGAAGGAACCAGGGACCAGATGTAACCTGCAAGATCACAGCTCCAGGGCCCACCCGGACACACCCAGAAACGTGTTTTACTAATCTCTTAGGCAACTCTCAAGCCAGTCAAGTTTACAAGCAGGTTAACTGTCACAAAGAGTAAGCTGGAGAAATAGGCATGTTGCTGATGTGTATGGGATTATTTTGGGAAAGATAAAAATGTTCTAGGATTTGATGTACAGTTTTATCATTATTCTAAAAGCCATTGATCCTTTGAATGGGTGAATTTTATGACAGATGGGTTATACAACTCAATAAAGGTTTTTTTTTTTTAAATGAACACTATTTGTTGGCAATCCAACTAAAATGAAGGTAAGTATCTCAGAAAGTAGGCAAATTATCTGAAAGCTTAATTCAATGTACAAATTATTTTTCAGGAACACACCCCTTCCTATTTGGAAGTGTGAGCACATCTGAAAAATAAACCTGACATTTACACACATGGGCACATGGAGGCAGGTTGTCTGTAGCAAAAGCACGTGTTAGGGGAAAAGGGCAAAGGTTCATTGTGTGTGGAGGCCTGCCTTGAGTACAGCTGGCATTGGTAGGCGCTTAAACCCTGAGTTAGGACTGAGACAAAAGCTTTCTGTCCCAAACTTGCCTCCACAGGATGGTGGCACCTGAAATCCTCTAATTTTTTAAAACTTCAAGTGCTCCATGCTGTAAACCTTTGGCTTTTGCACAAGTAAAATTGACTCTCTGTGCTGCATTCTCCACAGCATGATGTATCAACAGGAGGAAGAACAAACACTATTGCTGGGAGAATGGAAGAGTAGAGGCATGGGCACAAAAGAGGGAGCAAAGGCCCAAACATTGGCCTCCTTTCACTCTGAAGGTTGATAAAGACCCATTCCGCATTTCCTTTTAACTGTGATGATTAGGCAATTCCCAAAAGCCAAAGATGGGGGAATGTAAATATCCCTTTGCCCAGGTATCCCAGGCTCCTTTGCTCAGGAGCTCTAAGTTCCGCTCAGTTGGAAGTCCTCAGGGGTCCTCAGTGTTTTGAGAGGTCTCCCTGAACATAACAGTCACTGAGGTCCCAAGCTCTTTCTGGCAAGATGTCTGTGGACAATTAGAAATAATAATATTGCTAGACATCGGCAGCAAAAGACTTTTAACAGATGGGTAAGTACCAGAGCCTCTTGTACTTTAATTTAAAAATTACAGCTCATTCTGATTAACAAGAAGTAGCGATGCTCAGCACTCAAGTCCAATGGACGCTTGCCCACTCATCAGTGGTGTGTAATCACAGTAGATTATGCTGATCTCATTTATTTTACTATCTCATGTAGCTTCTATGAGAAAGGCAAGGTGGAAATAAATTGTGAGTTGGTACATGTTTTATTTGTGCCTCCCAGTCTGTGTTAAACAGTCTAATCACTCCCCAAAGCCTCTCAGCTCCCAGACATGGCATTAATTGCTTATTTGGCCAGCCATTATTTTGTAAGCAAACTGGGAACACACAACTTCAAATTTAGAGAATTGATTTTAAATTAGTATTTACTCATCATATATGAGTCCAAGACTCTCCACTTAAAGGATCTCTAGGAAGCCAGGCACATTATTCATTACACACTGGTAATGGGGAAGCAGGCAAAACAAGATGTTGTCATCAGCTCTGCTTCATGTTACAAAGAGAACAGAAAGGGGACTGCAGTGAGGACACTCTGATGAGGTGTGTTCCAAGGACAAGAGGAATATTTGTGAGCCAGAAACACTAGTGAGGAGAAAGAAATTCCAGTTGGTAGGGGCTTCAAGGAACTACTAGGCCTCTCCCAGCAAGTCTTCAAGCTGCCCTTATAACTGGAACAGGCAGCCTTGTATCCACACTAATCACCAGAGCTTGTTTTTTCTTATTCCAATGGCTCTTTAAGAGAATCACAGAAGACAAAAACAATAGCCATGACAGGCCTACACTCTCCAGGTACACTGTTTGAAATGTTACACGCATATTATGTATGTAGCCTGCAGAAACTTCCTCCTGTGGGCTCCTCTTGCCTGCCAAAGCCCTCAGGAGGAGACTGGGCTCCGATGTCCCTTCATCTACCAAGTTTCTTCCAATTGCTGCTTCCGCAGCATCTATGTACCTTGCCCTGTGTATGCATCTGTTCTGTCTCCAAAAAAAAAAAGCTCTTGAATGTATCATTTCCTCTCTATTCTATTCAATTCCTGCCTGATTTCAGGCCTCTTTTCTTTTCTCCACTGGATGAGTATTTGCAGTTTTGCTCCTTAAATACACCCTTCACACACCTGCCAATGGCACAGCCCTGACAGATCAGGACAAGAGTGGAGAAAAGGCATGAAAGGCAGGCACCGTGGCTCAGGCTCTCGAGAGGGCTGGCAGTGCAGGGCTTGGTCAGAAGGCACGGATCTCACAGAAGGGCCAGCGGGAGGATGGGCCCAAGAGAGGTAGTTAGCTGAGATGGGTGAGAGTGATCAGAGAGAGGGAAGCCGAGGTCGACTGTGTAAATGAGTACAGCATGCTGGTGGAGATGGGGGTATTGTTACACGACTTTGAAAGAAGCAGACAAAAGCTCTTAACCTTAAATCTACATAAAAATGTCTTGGCATGTGCTATGGTTGGATCTGAAGTGTCTTCCAAAGCCTCATGTATTAAGATTTTGAGGTCTTACGTGTTTCTGTATGCATCTCCGTGTCTTCTCATGACTTCATTGCTTCACTTTAATGGCCTACCCAACAGGTTTGTTTGAACATGCGTGAGGGTGTGTAGGGGGGCTGAAAGTTCACTGAGTTCTATGCTGGGAATGGGCAGTGAAAGGGGGACCTGACCACGTGGTGGGCTGCGTGGTGCCTTATTCCCACCCAGCCTCCTCAGCAAAGCTCTTGGGTTTCCCTCTCCTGAGGGTGGAGCTCTCCACTCTTTGGCGTGCTCCCACTACCCCTGATCTGTTCAGGACATCCCCAGCCTTTTCTGCTCTCTGCAACTCTATCTGTGACAGTTCCTCCCTAGGTTTTGATTGAGAGTGCCCCCCAAATCCCTGATATGTGGCCCATCTGTGGCTTCTTTTACCCTAAACTGTTCAGACTTGGGTTCTTTTCAAAATTGTTCCTGCCTCTTTCACTACCTAGTATGGCTGCTAAGTGCTGCTTTTCCCAAGATAATCTGCTAATCTCCAGGAGGCCTTTTCAAGGGGAAACTTGCAGTGTTTGTAGTTTGCACCACGCACAGACTTGTTTCTGGAGGCTAGGGCTACAGCTGCTGTCAATTCCCACCCCTCCCAGATCCAGGATTACTACAGTGTGAGGTTGCTGGCTGCTGTGGTTCTAGGTTCAGGGCTTACCTCAGTCTGTGGATGCTGGCAGCTCACTTTCCCTTCCAGGCAACCTATGGCAGCTTCCTGGCCTAGCATTTCTTCAGCTTCTGATTTCTCTATGTGTTTCCAACCATCCTGTGGCCTCCTCTCAGTTTCTGGTGCTCTCTTTCCTCTCCAAGCTAAGTTGAGCAAGTGTTTTGTAACTATAGCTCATCTTTTTGAATGAGCTTGTGAGGAGCCATTGAGCAGTACCATTACTTGACTGCCATCTTACCTGGAAGTCCAATTGTATTTCGTTTCTTTCATTGTATTATCTTTTTCACTGTCTGTGTCTTTTTTATAATCTTTAAGCTTTTTATCTATTACAGTTGTTGTTTGTTTGATTAATCCTCTTGAGCATCTCTGGTATTAGTTTAAGCATATTTTGTTTGAGCTCTTTGGCCACTGGATCCCCTTGCTTTTTGACTTCCTTCCCTATAAATTCTGTTACTTCAGGGCCCATGATATCTGCTTCTGTGTACTCAAGCATTTTTTTTTTTTGCAGGTGATTTGTTGCCTTGTTTTCTCATGATTTTATTGCTGTGGGTCATAGATTATGTAGTGCCTATGGACCCTTCTCTCTGCTATGCAGGTTTCTTCCATTAGATAATTTCTTTCCTTGGAATTTCCTTGAGTTCATACAGATTTTAATGTTTATGCTCATGTTTAGTTTACCCATCTAGTAATCTAGGGGTCTTCTCAGTGACCAATCTCCTGCTGGTTACTCAGTCTTCTCAGTGGAGTAGAAGTTGGTTATGGCTCTGTATATGGTCTCAGGATGAGGCAATGTTGGTGTATGTTAGAAATCTATATCAGTGTCTGTGCCACCATCCACAACAAAAATGAAGATCTACAATAACATTATAATCTATGACTAACAGGAATTAAGGACCAAACCAAATAACTAACTTAATACTACAAGTGTTCTACCCTTAACAGTGAAAAGCACAGTATGCACCATCAATGTATCTATCAGTATAAAATTTATTTATCGAGAAGTTTGGCTAATGTTAATATTGCATTTCCATCAATATTGTTCTATATCACTTACCTTGTTACGTTGCTTCTATTCATAGTCACTTCAAATAAAATTAAACACCTTTGAATCAATCTAACTAAGCGAAAGACCTCTATATTGAAAAACTATAGTACTCTGAAAAAAGAAACCCAAGAGAATTTTAGAAAATAGAAAGACATGCAAAACCAACATTGCCAAAACGGCCATACCACTATACTACCCTAACTGACATGCATTTCAATACAATCCCAATCAAGGAACCAGCAACATTTTTATAGAACTAGAAAAAATGATCAATAAATTTATATGGCACTAAAACAGACCCAGATTAGCCAAAACAATCCTAAGCAACAAAACAAAACTAGGAGGCATGACAATACTTCATATCAAATTATACTACAAAGCAACAGTGATTTTTTAAAAAACCATGGCATTTGGCACAAAAAATAAACAGAAAAGTGGATCAACGGGAGCAAATTGAGGATGCAGAGACAATTCAGCACACCGTTAACCACCTGATCTTCAACCAAGGGGTCATGAGCACACACTGGAGTAAAGATAGCCTCTTTAACAAACGGTTCTGCGAAAACTGGCTAGCCACACAGAAGAATAAAACTAGACCCACATCTCTCACCATATATCAAAATCAAATCAAAATGGATGAAAAACTTATACGTTAAAATGAAAATACTGAGCTTATTGAAAAAAGTTGGCAAACCTCTTGAAGACATAGGAGTAGGCAAGGACTTTCTTAATAAACACCCAAAGCACGTAAGATAACATCAAGAATCAACAAATGATATAATACCATATTAAAAAGCTGCACAGCAAAGGAAACAACAGAATGAAGAGGAAACCTATGAAATGGGAAAAAAAAAATTTGCCACCTCAGACAGAGGACCATTATCAAAAATACAAAAAAGAACTGAAAAAACAGACCTTCCAAAATAAAAGACCCAATCAAAAACTGGGCACCTGAAGTGAATAAAGAGTTCTCAGAAGAAAGCCCGAATGGCCAATAAATACATGAAAAACTCTTCAGCATATTTAGCCATCAGAGGAATTAAAATCAAAACAAAATTGAGTTTCCATCCATTGCCAGTAAGAATGACTGGTATTAGGAACTCAAAACATGAGTACTGGCAAGGTTGTGGGGAAAGAGGAATCCTCCTGTGTTGCTGGTGGGAACATAAACTGGTATAATCACTATGGAAAGAAGTATGGAGATTACTCAAAAAAACTGAAAATAGATATCATTTGACTCAGCTATATCTTTTCTGGCCATCTTCTCAAGAGAGTTAAGATCATCATGCAATAGTGACACATGCATCTCCCTCTTTTTAGAAGCACAGTTTATAATAGTCAAATCTTGGAAGAAGATAATATGTCCAACAACAGAAGAATGGATAGAGAAGATGCAGTATATATACACAATGGAGTACACTCAGTCATAATAAAAGAAAAATTTGAGTCATTTGTGAGAAAACGGATACACCTTGAGGCCATTATGCCTAACGAAATAAATCAGACATAGAAGGTTAAATATTGTATGGTTTATCTGATATGAGAAAATCAAAACATAAAAGAAAGATGGGAGAAAGTAGGTGGAGATGGAAAGGGGATTTTTTTTTGAGTAAGTGGGAAAAGGAAAGATGTGATATGTTTAAAAAAAGAAGAAAGAAAGATATGAAGGCATATTTCTGTAGCGAAATAGAAAGACTGAAAGGATTTCAAGCTCAACTCCAGGAAATGAAAGACTCACATGAAAACACGGAAAACCAGTTGGAGCATTTTGAGGACAGATTATTGGATCTTGAAAATAGGTATGACAAATTGGATGATATGGTCAATGATGACTAAAAAACAAAACAAAACAAATAACAATAAAGAGAATGGACACAACAGCTGATGGATGACTCAAAGAGAAACAACCTCAGAATTATAATAGTGCAAGACAAAATGGAGTGTAAACAGTATAAAACATTTAGTGATATTATAACAAAAATTTTCAAATCTAGGAAAAATATTAATATTGAGCTACTGCAGGCATTTATGACACCTGAAAAGAGCCTCTCCATAACACATCATAACCAAACTTTTAGACACTCCAGAAAGAGAACACTACAGGCTGTAAGAGGAAAAAGGAAAGTAGCTTTCGAAAATGAACCTATCAGAATAACTATAGTTTTCTCAATATAAACATTAAAGGCCAGTATGTCCTGGAGCAAAATCATTAAAGTGCTAAAAGAAAATCCAGACTATTACATCCAACAAATTTATCTTCAAAACACATGGAGAAGTCAAAATTTTTCATGATAAAGAAAGTTATTAATGAAGTTATTAATGAGCACTAGGCAAGAATTGCAGAAAATACTTAATGGGATCTTAAGTGGAGATAGGAAGCCTAACTGCATGAAAGATCACAGAGAAAAGGAAACAATCAAAAGAGGAGAATGAACTAACAATACTGTGGAGCAAATAATCAACACTGAACCATCATAATACAAACATACCACTATAATAATAACACTCAATATTAACGTTCTTGACTCCTATCAAAAGATACAGACTGCCAGATTGAATCAGAAAACAAAAATTAACAATTTGTTGCTTGCAAGAAACACATTTTATTCATTAAGAAATAACACAGACTGACAATAAGAGGATGGAAATCAATATTTCATGCAATTGGACCCAAAAAACAACTAAGGCAGCTACACTATTCTCAGACACAGCAGATTTAAAGCCTAAACAGATTGAAAGAGACAAAAACAGACATTATATACTGGTGAAGGTAACATTCAACAAGGAGAAACCAAAATTATCAATATATCCATGCCCAACATCAGGGCACCCAGTTTTATAAAACTACTGGACATTAAAGGAGAAAGAGGCCCCAGTGCTATTATAGTAGGGGATTTTAATACCCCACTATTATAAATAGACAGTTCACCTAGAAAAAAAATTAATGGAGAGATATTATAGCTAAACTATGCTATGGAACAATTGGTCCTAACGGCTATTTATGTCCAACATCAACAGAATGCACTTCTTTTCTCAGCAACACGTGTCATTTTTCAAAACAGGCCACATCATAGGTCATGAGACAGGTTTAAATAGATACAAAGGAATTGAAATAATTGTTTATATACTTTCAGACTGTAGTGGAATAAAAATAGAAATCTATGGCAAAAAATTCCTAGAGAAACTACACAATACATGAGGACTAAATGACATATTATTGAGCAATGGGTCGCACAAGGAACCAGGAAAGAAATGTAAACTTTTTCGAGTCAAATGACAATTGAAGCACATCATGCCAGAGCCTGTGACACACAATGAAAGCAGTGATAAGAGGGAAATTTATAAATATGAATGCAGACATTAAAAAAGCACAATCCCAAACAAACAACTTAATGCTGCACTTCAGTGTCCTATAGGAACAAGAACAATCTAAACCCAAAAGTAGCAGAAGAAAAGAAATTATAAAAATCATATCTGAAATTAATGAAACTGAAAATTTAAAACAGTACAAAAGATCAAGAAATTGAAAAATTGGTCTTCAAAAGAGTAAGTAAAGTTGATAAATTTTTGGCTAAACTAACCAATAGAAGGAGAGAAAAACTGTATTAATGCCATCAGAAATAAAAGAGATGAAATTACAATGGATACTGCTGAAATTTGTAGGGACTATTATGAAAACTTACATTCTATCAAACTGAAGAATTTGGAAGAAAGGGATAAAGTCTTAGACACATATAAGATAGCAAAATTGATTCAAGAAGATATAAATACCCTAAATAGACCAATAAAAATAGGGAAATTGAGGAAGTAATAAAGTATTTACCTGCAAAAAAAAGTTCAGGACTTGACTGATTCACTGCAGAATTCAACCAAGATTTCAGATAAAAGCTATCACCAATGTTACCCAAATTGTGCCATGGAATTTAAACAGAAGGAACATTGCCAAACTCATTTCTGGAAGCTGGAATTCATTAGATACCAAAACTACAGGCCTTCGTGAACATAGATGTAAAAATCCTCAAGAAGATACTGGTGTGCAGAATTCAACAAATCATTAAAAAGATCATTCATCATGACCAAGTCGGTTTTAACCCAGGGATGCAAGAATGATTCAACATATGTAAATCAATTAATGTAAAACATTGCCTAACTAAAAGCAAAAATAAAAATCACATGATCATCCCAATAAATGCAAAAAAAAGCCTTTGATGAAATCCAGCATCCACTCATGATCAAAACCCTGAGGAAAATAGGTATAGGAAGACCTTACCTCAAACTGATGGAAGCCCAATATGCCAAGCTTACTACCAACATTATACCAAATGGGAAAAAAATGAAAGCGTTTCCTTTTAAGAAAAAGACAAGGCTATCCACTCTCACCACTACTATTCAATATAGTATCAAAACCCTCACCAGAGCAATCAGGCAAGAGAATGAAATAAAGAGAATATGTATTGGAAAGAAAGAAATCAAACTCTCCTTATTTACAGAGGACATGATTCTTTACATAAAATACCCCAAAACTCCACCAAGAGACCCTCAAGTCTAATTGACACATTCAGCCAAGATGCAGGATATAAAATTAATACAAAAACCAACAGCATTCCTCTATACTAACAATGAACTCACTGAAAAGAGCTGAGAACAATAATCCCATTCAATAGCTTCTCAAAAACTTAAATATCTAAGAACAAACCTAACCAAGTAAGTGAAGGACTTTAAAAAAAAAAAAGCTACATTATCCTGGAAAAAGTACATTGAAAAGTACTTTAGAAAATGGAAAGACATCCCCTGGTCCTGGAGAGGCACAATTACTATTGTAAGAATGTCTATATTGCCAAATTGATATATAGATAATGTAAGTCCCATCAAAATACCAACAACACTTCTTCAGAAGGAGAAAAATCAATTCTAAAACTCATATGGAACCAAAACAGACCCAGAATAGCCAAAGCAATCCTAAGCAATGAGACAAAAGCAGATGGTATCACGCTATTGGACATCAAGTTACGCTACAAGCTAACAATGATAATACCATGTTGTATTGACAAAATAAAACCCAACAGCTTGACAAATGAAACAGACTGAGGATGCCGAGACAACCTTCAGCACCTGCAGTCATCTGATCTTAGACAAAGGGGCCAAAAAATATGTGGCAAGAGGATAGATTTTTCAACGAATGGTTCTCAGAAAACTGGTTAACCACATGCAGGAGAATGAATCGTGACCCACACTATTTCCTTGTACTAAAATCAAATCAAAGTGGATCACAGACCAGATATTAAATAGAAATACTGAAACTCTAGGATCACTTCTGGATAACTCTCAGGCAAAACTCTTAAAGAAATACACATGGACAAAGAGTTTCTCAATATAGCTTCTGATGCAAATAAATCACCCCTAGAATTAACAAATGAAACTACATCAAATTATAAAACTTCTGAAGGTAAAGGAAACAATTGTCAGAGTGATGAGAAAACTGACAGAATGGGAAAAAAATTTTATCACCTGCACTTCAGATTACAGGCTAATAACTAGAATATACAGAGAACTAAAGAAAAACAGATCACTCAAAATCAAAGACCCAATTAAAAATGGGCAATTGAAATGAATAGTTCTCAGAAGAAGTACAAATGGCCAGCAAATACATGAAAAGATATTCAACATCCTTAGCCATTAGAAAATTCATAGCAAAACAACACAGAAATACCATCACACTCCAGAGAGACTGGTTTATATTGAGAACTCAAAAAGCAGTATGTGTTGGAGAGGATGTGGGGTAAAAGGAACCCTTTTACATTACTGGTGGGACTGTAAATTGGTACAACCCCTATGGAAACAGTACGGGGATTCCTTAAAAAACTGAAAATAGATATTCCATTTGACCAACAGTATCTCTTCTGTGTATTTTTCCAAGAGTTAAAAGCACCAAATAACAGAGATACATGCATACCCATGTTTATAGCAGCACAAGTAACAATAGCTACATTGTGCAAGATGCCGAAATATCTGTCACCAGACCAATACTTACAAAAATATAGTATATGTACACAATGGACTACTGCTCTGCCCTAGATAGGTTTGAATCACTGGAGATAAATGAGTAAAACTTGAGGCCACCATGTTTAGTGGAAAGTTAAATGTTCCATGGTTTCTCTAATATGAAAAACCTAGAATACAAATAGAGTCAAATGGGTAAGATGTTGGTAGTCAAAGGGGGGAACCGAAGGCAACGTGACGTTGAAAGGATATCGATATTGAATGGAAACACTGAAACTCTTGGAGTGCACAAAATTGTCAAGTTCAATGTAATTATTTTGTATCATACATGCATACTAATAAAAACAGGGCGAATAAAAAGAAATAGCAACACGGTTTTGGAATGTGAAGACCGTTTAGAACGTGGTGCATGCCCTAACGTGGTAGTTCTTAATTTTCCGAAGGCAGCATTGGTATTATGCAGGAGTCTGTTACACAAGCTGATTCTTGGGTCCCATTGTGGACCTACTGAGTGAGTAACTCTGCAATGGGGACAGCAATGGTTTCACCAGACCTCAACGTGATAATATGTTTTAAACTTTGAGAACACCTGATCTAATAGACCAGAGAGATTTGATCAGGGTTGTCAGTTGTAAAATTTTAAGAAGCAACGTATGAAAAGGCTCAGGAAGGAAAGTACCAACAAAGTAGATTTGAGGAACTAAAATGAGCGTTGGTTAGAAGGTTCAGAGTTGCAATTAGGTCCTAAGACTCCCTTCCTAGCTCTTTCTAGTTGCATGATTATGGTGCACAAAGCAGAAAGATCAGCTAAGAACAAGTTTATTTCTGATTTGGTGGTCAAAATGCTATCTGAAATCCCAATGGGGGTGGGTCCAGATAATATATTTTCAAATAGCAAATGTTGTTGAATGTGAAAAGGCAAAGAGATGTTTTAGGATAGTTACCAAACCAGGAAACACAAGATTTGGTCAAGGTCTGACTCTAACTCTGTTTGGTACCAAGGTCTTAACTGTCTCTAACTAACCTTTTCAGAATGGTAAGAACTTACTTAGTCCTTAATTGGGCTATTGTAAACGGAATGCTAGTTGCAAGCATTGCCTAATGAAACAGACTAGATAATCTAACTTTAGATGTTTGCTTTTTGGGATATAAAGATTATTTAACACTAATCAACTCATTTCAACAAATAAATATAGTGTTTTCATTGGGTGTGCAAATGCAAAGTAATCATAAGTATCTCATAGTCATTTTTAAATTGGCATTATTGAAATATTTAGTAGGGCTACTAGAACCGTAGGTGTCGTCATTAGCATTGTCTGCATATTGTTAACTTTTTGTGATTTTTGCAATATTATATTTATTATTGGCAAAATTAAGCACTATCATAAGGCTAGCAAAGAGGTTAATTATCTTAGGTGCCAATTCTAATCATTGGTCATGTCTACTGTAGTGCTACATGGAGGGCTACAAAACTGGTTTTAGATTCAGTAAGAGATGTTATTATCCCTTAACATCTACCATGGGAAAATGATGGAACGTGCATTGTGTGCCTGCTGACACTCAGCTACTATAACCTACAGGTGAAATGATCTCTTCAAATGTGAATGTTGACCTGTAGTTTAATAGCTTAGTTTCTCTCCTATCGGCCTCAAAAATACAGAGGTCTCACTAGGTAGCAGCCAAGTGCAGTTATCAGAACCCAGATTCAGCTTTCCTTTCGGAAGAGTACTTCCTAAATTTTATAATTGAGGGGAAGCAAGAAGGTATTTCCTTTAATTTCAAGGAGTTCTAGAGAATTATTATTTAATGGCAAGGACCCATAAATCTTTTTCTATCCCTAAAACTTGCACCATGGTAGAATGCTAGCTAGCATCAGCCTTGGAGATGGGTCCCCTAAGCCAAACTTGAGGATGAAGTCTTTTGTGTCCACTCTGGCATTCAGAGGAACCTGATGATGGACAGCAGACAAGACTAGGAGCTCCTGGACCAAGCCTCCATTGCCACCCCAAGTAGCAGTTCCATTGCCTTCCCCAGGATGAAGCGCCAGTCAGTACTTACTGCTCATGATCCTCCGCACTGTTGGCCCTTCGGCAGTCATTTCCCTCACAATCTCATTGTCATCCTCGTTGGCATCCAGCCAGCGATTGCAATTGAAGTTGTATTTGTCCTTATTCAGCGTGTTCATCAGGGTCATCTGAAATGCAGATGGGCGTGCTAGGGATCTTCGGCCAAGTCCTGCAGCCCCGTTCAGCTAGCTCAACTCAGGGAGATGACTCTTGTGCAAGGCAGAGGGCTGGATTAACAATTCCACCCTTGCCTCCCACCACCCCATTCTCCTAGAGATCTACACTTGCCCAGCATCCTGGTGACTGAGCCTTTTCTCAGTCTATTTTGGAAAGCCTCAACCATTAGAAAATATGCATGGTTCATCCCTTTCCCAAAAAATACAGAGGGAATGTTAAGTGACACAGTCACAATAAAAGATAATTCTGGTTCCCCTCCCAGCCCTCCAAGGTCGTACATCTCACCCTTTCTAAGTGCCATCCAGAACCAGGGTTCCTCCTGTCGTGCCATGCCCGAACCTTATAAAATCTGCCCAGGTCTGGGAGTTCAATCTGTGATAAGAAATAAAAGGTCTGAGTGGGCATAATGAGAAAGTACATTTACCCTCGCAGCTGGCCACGGCCACACGGGGGCCTGGCTTAGACTGTATCTTTGTGGCAAAGGCAGATTTGCCTCAACCCACCTTCACATTTCATCCTCTCAGGTTTCTGGTAACCAGTGGCACATGGGGGAAGACAGCGATGTGGAACTAGGGTTCGGTCTGGGCCGGCAAAATTGAACAAAAATAACTGACCCACAGTGGGATGCAGCCTAAAGAAAATCTTCCAAGCAATAAACTTCCAGTAACACAACCTGTATGGCAGCCTTACAAATTAGCACAGGCCCACAGTGCCAGGACTCTGTTGGGCACTGAAACAGACAAAAAGATCAATACATCAGCCATGCCCTTTCCCTGGGGGCTCAGGTCTGGCAGAGAAGACAAATACATAAAGAGCAATGAACTGAGTGGAAGAACAGAGCACCAAGGGGTGCCCTAAGAGGACAGCAGCAATTACAAATGATGCCTACCTAAAGGTCAAAGCAGCACTTCTATGGGGGAAAAAAATGTCCTGCTCTAGTTATATACATACTGAAAAGTTTTAAAGCTGAATTTGCTTTCTAATGCTCTAAAAGTCATATTTTCCCTTAAAATTAGCCTTTGCTCTGTAATTCAGCAATCTAATACCACCTGTGCCCAGTATCTCTGTTCCACATGGGTCACCCAGGCCACACAATTCCTGGAAGCTTGAGACTATTTCACACTGGTTTCTCCCCCCACTTGATTCTGACTGCTCATTTCATATAAAAGTCCACATCTTGATTGTGTCCCTTTCGATAAATTATCTATAAATCATCACACTTGTCATCTTTTGCAAGTGCCTACAGACTCCATTGTACTACTTTCTGTCTTCAAATTTGGTCCAAAACTTGGCCTAGAAAACCAGAATCCCCACGACAAGGTCTCTTACACTCTTTCCTCCTCTCTCCCTCCCACCCGTCACATTTTGCTCCTACCCTGAGCTTCTCAACTATGCCCGGTTTGAACCATTTGTTGTTGGGATTCAGGAGAATCTCATCTGTCCGCCCCTTCTGCCCATAAATCTGGATGAAGATGGGTGAGTTGGTACCAGCTTTCTTCAGATCAGTTGTCCAGACCCACAGGGACCAAGGAAATTCTATAAGACAGGTCAGTTGCACGGTAAACTTTCAGAAGTAAAGATTTTTATGGTTTCCCAGGAGAATAGGAAAAAACTAAAAGTGACCAGAATAAAGGGCAAGTTATCCACGAGTGTGTCTCACTCTCAGAAATTCATTACAATAATTGCCAAACTTAGAAAGCTAAGGATCCCTTGCTATTAAAAGCAGGATGCCTTACTGTTCGTTTTCAGTGGCCAAAGCCATTAAATGGGAGAAGCAATTAGCACACCACTCTGTCTGGTATACTCAGAGCGCTCTGTAGTGAATCACTGTTCAATTCCTAGTCCTTTGCAGCAGTGTCTTCACTTTGGGGGCACAGAAGTCGGGTATTGTTTCCAGGTATGTACATGTATGTGGTTGTATCTTAGAGAACCAAGCTTCCTGAGAGGCCACTTCTCCTTCATTCTTGAGGAGAACTGAGAGGCAGCAGAGGACAGCTCAACGTTTCTGCCCTAGCAACCTGGTTTTGTTGGCCTTTCTGAGAAATCTCCAGGTTCTGGGTCTCGTGCACTTACTTTTCAGCCGCTTCTTCCTCAGAGACACCATCTCATAGAGTTGTCTTTCAATCAGCCCATCCACCTTCTTCTCATCCAGCCAGTTTCTGCAGGGAAAGGTCTGCTGGATGCCAGTGAAGGGGCACAGAATCACCACCTGGGAGGAAAGACACAGTGTCACCTGTGCTGAGTCCCCTGGTGGGACCTGTTCATAGTGCTTCACAGCCTCCTCAGCCTCAGAAATAAGGATGCCTGTGTTAGGATCCTCAGGGAATTTGCCTTCAGTTATGTGTCTCATTAAATCTTAAACTCAAAACTCTCGTCTCTAGGAAGTCTTCCAAAACAAGTGTCACCCATCCACTTATTCAAACTATCCACTTAGTTAACCTTTTCCTCTATGCACAACACCTTCTCTGAACACCATTTTTCTTTGTGCACATCATAAAATCTCTGTTAATTTGAAGCAAATGAACTACACTAGTTAATTTACCAAAATATTCTTGTAGAAAGAAGGGAAATCCCATGAAAGCTAATTAATATGTGGAATTTAATACAAAACTACCACAGCCTTATTCTGGACTTGATCATTATTCAGCTCTCTCTCCTTTTCCTTCTCCACCACGTTCCAAAGTCATGGATTTAAAACACCAAAGTCTTCCCAGTCCAAGTCATTCAGAGAGTGTTCAAAGGCACATCATTATTGTACCATAGATTCTTTTCTCAGCAAAGAAATTGGGATTGTCTGCCTTATTGGGTTGTAAGCTTTACCTTCTTTTTAACTTGAAAACTAATCTGACTTTCTCATAGTCAAGCATTTTGACCAAAAATTGTGTCAGTGGATATTTGTTCATTCTTGGATGTTCACAGTGACTACAACTGACTATCTCTTCCTTGTGTTGTCCTTACATGTCCCAAGTGTCTTTGGGAACTCATCTAATCTTCATTAGCTGAGCATCATCACATACCTTAGCTTGTAAGAAGCACTCAGGAGAAGGGAATAAGAGGAAGGAGAGGGGAGAGTGTACCCTTTCAAACTGACAGAGAAATACTCCCCTGTGCAGATAAATAATGGCTCAGGATCACAGACAGCAGCTCCCCTAAATGTCTGAGAATTGCATTGGCAATTAATACAATGCAATCCCACATGTATTCAACAGATGGAAAGCTGGAAACCAGAAAGGAGAATGAAACGCCCAAGTCTGTATCGTTACGGATAGAACCAGAAATGATCCTGGCCCAAATTATTAGTTTGCACGTTTTCTGTCCATTGAGGAAAAATAAAAATCTCCAAGCTTCTGTTATGGCCTTTTATACAATCCATTATTACACTCCATCCATTAGATTAAATATTCCATATGACCATGCATTCAGAAATGCATCTAGTCTTAGGCAAAATGGGAAGCACATCCATGCAGGGCAATCTGAGATCCCAGGAAAGTCTATGTACCGACGGTTTATTTACAAGTCTTTCTCCTTTGAACAAACCCTACAGTTATATCCTCCCGGTTTATTCTTGAATTGTCCTCCAATTATTACAAGTATATTGGTTAGTTTTGTTTTTTTCACGAGACAACAAAACTCTGAAGGTCTGCTGTATCTTCTCTCATGGTTCCTCTAACATAATTCTGACTGTATACAAGCACTTAAAACAGTAAAAATATTAATTATAATGAGTGCTTTAAAATATTTACTAAAATTTCTGCTTCCAGACTAATTAGTCCAGAATAGTAGGTAATCTGAAAAGTCTTTACCAGTGCAAAATACCTATATGCTAAAGAACAGGAAATACCATTTTATATATGAGGTGTGATCAAAAGGTATGATGAAGATTTAAATAAAATACTTTGTTACGATAAAAAACATATTACCATGAATCTACCTCAAACTACTCCCCCTCTCTTTGGGCTATCACTCTTGGCAATGTGTCTTTTACAATAATATATATATATATATATATATATATATATATATATATATATAAATTTACACATCCCTGTCTTTGTCATTCATCTGTTGTACCTTGCTAAGCCGCCAGGGATTTCTAGAGCCAGTAAACTTCAGAGCAAGCAGAAACACAGAAAATGGGCCGATGTAAATGCTAATTTGTGACTACACTGAAGCAAAAGGCAATTCCAGGCACCAGAAAATTAACACGCATGTGAGGAAGCAGGAGACCGGGCCCTGGGGCTAACAAAACGAAGAATCTGAACTGGAGATTCCTGAGTAAGCAGAAACTCTTCGCAGAGCTGCTCCCCCGACCAAAAGGTAGGGAGAGGAGGTGTGCAAAGGCAGTTTTCCTGCCTTTCCTCCAGACAGAAAGTAATAATAACAAATCAGAGTCTCCTCTTAAAAATTAGTTATCATGAGCTTGGTCACAGGAAAGTCATGATAAATACACCCCAGACATACCAAAAAGAAATATCAGGATACCAAGGACAAGAAAATGTAAGGCGTGTCAAAGGGAAAAGGACAGATAATAGCAATTAGACTATTAGATGCTAAATGGTGAGAAGACTCAATCTAGAATCAGATAATCTAAAAGTATCCTTCAAGAACGAAAATGAAACAGAAATATTTTTAAGTGAATAAAACCAAATTTACCAACAGTAGTCCTTTATCAAAGGAACTTCTAAAGTATGTACTTCAGGAAGGAGAAAATTAACCCCAGAAATAAGGTCTTAAATATAAAAAATGGCAAGCAAAATACCAAATATGTACATAGATGTAAGTTAACAATGACTTAGTAAAATAACAATTCCCAATGTGTGCATTTAAAATAAAATAATTCAAAACAGAGGTAAAATACTATACAAACATAGTTTGCAACTATATACAGGATTATTATCCTAAGAGATTTATCAGGCCATTGTATTTTCCAAGAGTAGAGTAGAGCTATTAATTAAATTTAGGACACATTAAATATTCATGATAAAATTAATACAAGGGAATGGTTCAGAGATTTCTACCAAAATTTATGTTGAAATTTAATTCCCATGTGAAGTATTAAAAGAGCAATTAGGATATTTGAAAGTGGGACCTTTTGGAGGTTAACAAGATTAAATGAGGCCCTAAAGGCAGTGTCCTAATCCAATGAAACTGACATCATAAGAAGAGGAGAAGAGATCTGAGCTAGGGTTCTCTGTCGCGACATTTCATACTTCTCACCACGTTATGACCCAGGAAAAAAGTTCTCACTAATGCCAAGCAGATGACAGCACAATGCTCTTGGATTTCCAGACTAATGAGCTACATAAACCTCTCTTCTTTGTAATTTCCCAGTCTGTAGAAGCAGCAAAAAGCAGACTAAGACAGGGGGGTGAAAAGAAAATGGGGAAAATGGTCAATCTAAAAAATAAATATTAAATAAAAGAAAACAAAAGCAACAGTCAATGTGGAATAGATACATCAGGACTTTCTAAATAGGATGCCTGATGCAAAAGAAAGAGCCCCCAGAGCCAGTGAATGGGATTACATCAAATTACAAAGTCTCTTCATGGCAAAGAAAAGAAGAGAGAACCAACAGAATGGGGCAAAAAGTTTACCACCTCTACCTCAGACAGGAGGCTAATTAGAGTATACAAGGAAATGAAGAAAAACAGACCCCTCAAAATCAAAGGACTGATTGAAAAATGGCAACTGAAATGAATAGGCAGCTACCATTGAAGAAGTTCAAACAGCCAGAAAATGCATGAAAAGATGTTTGACATCCTTAGCTATTAGAGAAATGCAAATATCACTAAGATATCACCTTACCCGGGTGAGAATGGTGCCTATCAAGAAGTTGAACAGCAATCCATGCTGGCTAGGTTGCAGGGAGAAGGGGACCCTTTCTGTTGCTGGTGGGACTGTAAACTGTAAACTGATATGACCGTTATGGAAAGCAATATAAAGATTCTTCAAAAAAGGCTGAAAATAAATATTCCACTTGATCAACAGATATATCTCTTTTGGCTATCTTTCCAAAAGACTTAAAAGCAACATATCATAGGGATACATGTCAAACCATATTTATAGCAACACAACTAACAATAGCTAAACTGTGGAAGATGTCCAAATAGCCATCAATAGACCAATGGATACAATAATTGTGGTATATGTATGCATATATGTACGTGTGGTATATGTGGTATACTACTCTTCTATAAAGACAGATAAATTTGAGGCTTTTGTAGGTAAATGGATGAAATTGAGTCCTTTAGGCTCAGTGAGGTGAGTCAAACTCAGAAGGTAAAATATCTATTGTGGTTTGGCTCTGGAATGTCCCCCAAAAATCTCACGTATTTTAATGTTATGGATTGTCTATGGAACCATGTGCTGTTGGTGGATTGGGGTCTAGTCTGGAGCAGTGGTTTAGAGTTAAGTTAGGATTAAAGGCATGTGAGTTAGGATTAAAAGCATGTAAGTTAGGATTAATGGTGTGTAGTGGCCACACCTTCCACATCTGGATGCAGGAGGGGCTAATCACTGGGCGGAGACCTGGAAGAATACATAAGCTGCATCCTGCCTTCCTTGAGGACTAAGACTAGTCTCAACTTGCCTGTTTGCGATGTCATGAGGAGCTGCTTCCACCTCTGCCTCTGCCATATACTTCAATTGCTGCCAGCCACCCCTGAGTGGATTGTGACCTTCTAAAACTGTGAGCTAAAATAAGCCTTTCCTTTCCTAAATTTATGGTGTCAGGTATTGAGTCATAGCAATGGAAAAGTAACTGAGACAATATCACATGGTTTCTCTAATATGAGAAATCCAGAACACAGGCATTTTATAGAACCAAATGTGTGTGATAGTGGGAGTCGGGGGGCGGGGGGTGAGGGAGGAAGTGGGAGGGCCACTAAAGGGGAGGAGAAGGGATTATAATGCTGTGATATATATGTGCACAAAATTCTCAAGTTCCGCGTAACCGTTGTATGTTGCATATATATATATATACTAGTAAATATTGGGGGAAATAAAATACTTGTTGATTGAGGGATTTATAAGCTGAGGTGCAGTATTACACCAGGAATCAGGATAATCTTTAACCTCCAAATGAACACGACAAGATAACCTAATCAGTGTTTGGAGAACCGTCTTCATTTCTACCGTCAGCAAAACAGAAGGGCTGGGCGTGTTACTGCCCACAGTGCCCAGGGAAAGGGAGTGTTGCGGGTGCTGTAGTTGGTCCAAAGTAAGCAGAAGGTAGAGTTCAGGTTAGCTTTTGAATTCACAGGTTAAAGAGAAGAACTGATGCAAGAAAGTCTCCTATTCAGGCATTTCTTACCTTCTCACAGTACCAGCCTCTGTTGACACCCGCATTGCCGTGTCCGATGGAGACCCGACTCAGAGGGCTGAGGAGGGCCGCCAGCTCGATGTCGAAGATGTCTGTGCGGCCTCGGTCAAACACGCCGCCCTCCAGGAAGATCTTCCCACTGTTCTTCTTCCCTCTAGCGCCGTACATGACCAAGTAGATCTTGGATTTGGTTCCAGCTCCTCGCATACTTCCGGTGAAAACAGTAACAATATAGGTGATAGCTGGTGCAGAAACAGGAAAGAGTGAGAACCATGTGAGAGGTGCCTCGTACCATCCTTCCTCCGAGCATGGCACCTCCTGCGTCCCTCTGTGTACATCCTCTCCTGCCACCATGTCCTCCTCCCTCAGGCCACACCCAACGCTCCTCATGTCTCGTTTCATTTGTTAAAAGTTTTTATGTCAGCATGAGAACAATCTATGTCTATTATTACAGGAAACTGCCAGTGCTGATTACAGGAAGCTGACAAAGAGAAGGAGGAACTCGGGCTGGCTAAGAATAGCACTTGTTATTAATGTTAATTACTGTGTGTACATTATTAATAGCTGCTAGACGAAATCTGTATGTCTAATCTAATTATGATAGCCAACTCCATTAATGGAGATTTATACCCAGGACTATCTGACTCATTTAGCTTGTTGATAATTTTAAAACATAACTTAGAGAGAGAGAGAGAGAGAGAGAGAGAGAGAGAGAGAGAGAGCACTTGTTGCTCCTTTGCTACCTCATTGGTGGGTGCAGGAGGACTGAGGGAGAGAAGGGACACTGTAGGTTAGGCAATATTGAGTTCTGGTCAGTTGGGAGGCATTGTGAGAACATGAATTCCAAGAAAGAGCCGGCAAGAGAAATTAAACTCCTAAATGGGGCAGAGCAAGAGAAAATAACAAAGGCAAGCATTTGGATGGGAATTCTGCAAAGGTCCAGCCTGCGCTCACTCCTTCTGTCCTGGCATCTAAGGCAACTGGTGAGTCAGGCCTTGTGAGTTTCTCCACCCACCCTTCATTCTACTCTATCCCATACCTTCATCCTGTGACTTCAGAGAAATCAAAATCTCAAACATCTTTGGGAGATAGGACGTGCAACTGCATGGATGCTTAACTATTCATACACTCACATGTTCTGTGGTTCAGCAAACATGTATCAAGTGGCTGCTAGATGACAAGCCTTTGGAAGTACATAAAGATAACAAAGAAAGGCCACTGCTCTTTAAAAAGTGGGCCTCAACTTTATCTCTTCTAGGCACAGGGGCAGATGGTATTCTCATGCCAAATGTCCTTTCATGGCTTGGGTTATGAGTAATTTCCAATGGCTGTCATTTGTCATTTTTCTTCTTCCTCCATCACTGGAAGGCAAGTAATTATAACAACCTTGGAATCATAGTAAATCTATTCTAGTATATGTTTTTAAGTTGCAAACTTTCTTTGCAGTGACTTTGCCTCCTCACAATGAGCAGGTGGGCTAAGGTGACATGAGGTTGAGGATGGAAATTTTTGATGCAGAAAAACATCGACTGCTGTAGTCAGCAGCAGAAAAGGCCTGCTTGGGATACTTGGAGCAAGAGGAAGTAGAAATTTGAAGTCTGGAAAGGGCTCAGAAGAAGTGACTGGAAGAAGACATTGAGAATCAGAAAGAGAAATGGCCTCACAGGCTGCACGCGGAGCAGATTCCAAGGACAAAAGGAAAGAAAGGGATGGGGCAAAGGGAACGAATGGGAGAGGGAGATGTATGTGAAAACTATTGGGAGAGAAGCACATGCAAATACTTGGGAGAGCGAAAGTCTTTGCAGATACAGTGGGGCATAAACAGGGAGCCAAGGGAGTGGAGAAGGGGTGTTGGAAAGTTCTGACAATAAGATAAAATTGAGTTCAACTTTGGATCAATTTGTATACTACACTCCAGACCTTGGCTTTTATCTCTGTGCAGGAATAAATAACAAAGGCTTTTTCAGCAGAGCACACCCATGACCACCTCCACCATTCTGGACTTGAAGGTTCTCTGTGGAATTCACAGAGAGTAGGACTTTAGACAGCAGACCAAATATTGAACCTGTCATTTACCATCTATGTGACCTTGAACAGATTTCTTAACTTCTGTGTGCCTCAGTTTCCTCATCTGTGAATTGGAAGCATTCTATTTGTATGTTATCAAGTGATGAGATCTGAAGGAAGCTAGGTGGTCAGGTGTCAAGCAGAAGGCCTCAAATATAGGAAGTTATTAATATTAACAGAAGGTGAGAGGAAACCAACACCCTAGCATGACCACATACTACAAGTTTACATTCTAGCTTTCTCCTGTGGATAACTTCCTCTGGGCCTGCCAGTCAGTGTCTGCTCAAGGGTCTCACCCCTGCTCTTTCAGCATCAAGAGAGCCCCTGTTGCAGCCTCGAGGAAAAAGAGGGGTGTTGCCTGCAGACCGACATAGCTGCTGCTCAGTCACAGGGCTCTGGGCCTTGCTGGGAGCACTGACCCTCAGGGAACAGTACTAGCCAGTGGGGCCTCTCCTCTCCCAGTGGTCGACCTACCTGTGGTCTCTGCTCCCCCCACTAGGATATCCCTTTGTATTTTGCCATCATCTTCATCCAAGGCTAGCCAGCGGTTCAAGGGGAAGTCATACTTTCTTCTGTTCCCAATATCTTCAATGACAATCTAGGAAGGAGAGAAGCAAAGATATGCGACAAAGTGTCATGGAGGCCGCACCTGGCTGTCCCATCCAATTCCGCCAGTCACTTTAGTGTGCTCTAAGAATGCACTCTCAGCTCCTCATGGGCCAAGGACAGCTGCTCATGGGACACAGCTGTTGACAGGAAGGCCTCCCAACCATGTGGGGATGACTGACAATTACCCCCTACTGGGGCTCCCAAACTACTCTTCTCTCTGCTGCTGCAGGGCATTTTTGAAACTGGATCAAGAAATATAACAGGGTGTGCCCTGTGATACTGGATACAAGAACTGCAAGCCTGGATTCATAAACTGGCATGAGGCGATCTCTTTTCCTTACATACTGAAGGTTGAACTTCTGACCTTACCAGTGAGAAGCAGAGTCCACACAGAGGCGATTGCGAGCCCCATACCAGACCGAGAGAATCCTGGAATCTGGAGATCAGGGCAAAAAAGAGCAGCCACGGATACAAAGGCAAGGAGAAGGGGTCACTGTACAGCTTTCTGAGGAGACTCCTAGGCGAGGCGGCACAGGAAGGCTAAGTGTGTTTCCTAAAGCGTAAAAAGGGTCTGGAATGGAGGGGCTCCCAAAGTGTGCCGGAAAGACCCAACTATAAAATATGGCTAGGAACATCGAAGCATGTTTCCGGAGTATGGTAGGAGCACACACCCAGTGTGTGTGTGTGTGTGTGTGTGTGTGTGTGTGTGTACTGTGACCTAAGGAGAAACAAGAGCCCTAGTCTTCTGTAGGAATATTATCTACCTGCCAACAGGCCAGCAAGCAGAGCTGACCTGAGAGGTGACAGGGAAATCAGGGGTAAAGAGCTGGCTGGGCATCAGGAAGTGAGTATGATGTCAAAGGAGGCCTGTCCATGGTGGAGACGACTCGATCCTGTGGTGACAGGGACGGAACAATGCAGAGCTAGAACTCCTAATACAAAGGCAAAGGAGGATGAAATACCCCCAAAGACGGGAGAAGGAGCCAGAGGAATGGCACAGCAGCTCAAGCATTTTCATAGCACCACACAAAGTTCGATTTCCCAGCCCCACATAGAGCTGAGCAGGGTGGCTCATGCCAGCACTCAGGAGGCTGAGGCAGGAGAATTGCTGTGAGTTTGAGGCCTGCCTGGGTTACACAGTGAATTTAGGACCAGCCTGGACTACAGAGTGAGACTCTGTCTCAGGAAAGGGGGGGGGGGGGGGGGGGGG
>PVKB01004135.1:0-60297 GCA_004027205.1 Ctenodactylus gundi | reverse complement strand
CAGCTGTGATTTGACAACGTTGGAGTAATTCTACCAATTTTGCATAACCTGATTGAGCAGGCACCTGAGCACAGAGAAAGGAAAGCGGAAAGTGCCCACGTGCACGCGTGCACACACACACTCACAGACTGATCAAGGAGCTCAAGTGGCAGGACAGAAGGGAGGGGAGTCTTCATGGTGTAGCCTTGAGGGATGTTTAGGGATATTTAGGCCTGGGCTGGATCAGATGGAACAGAGGGAAGATCTGGGCTTTCCAGGAAGGTGGCAACAGAGGCAGAGTCTTAAGGGCCATCAAGAGAGCAGTGTGGCTGGCCGGCGGGCTCAAGCATCAGAGAGAGGCAGAAGGGGCAAACAGACCTAGAGTGGGACCACAGGCTGAGATGTGCCCTCTGAAGAGCTAGAAGACCCCTCCCAGGCCCCAGGGATCGGAGATAAGGAACTGAACCTACCTTGGATAGGAACCAGCCAGCAGAACTCCCCTTGTTGTTGTGGCCCACATTGATCTTGATCAGCTGCCCCAAATCTGGGGCGTCCAGCATGAACTTGTCTTCAGCTTCCCTTTCAAAGTTGTCCTTTTCATTCTCCAGCCTACGCTCTCCTATATGCGCGGACACAAGAAAGTCACAAAAGGCCAGAAGAGAAGAAAGAACCAACTGGAAGCCGTAAGGGTCCACCCACTGAAAGCACTCTTGCAAAGTCAAGGGTGGCTTCCTGATGAGATCTAAGGGCTCCTGACATCCTTTCGGCCTCTGGTAAAGCTGAGGTTTGCCTATGTGTGGTCAGCACCCGGTGCCATAACTGGGCTTCCAGTTTCTGCTTCTTCTGGAGTGTTCATGCCACTAAAGCAATTTCTGCCCTCATCTCTTGAACTGTCTTGTTTGGGTCTACTTTGTCTTCAACCGGAACAACGAAGGTATTTGGTGTAAGGGTTGTGGCGGGGACCCTGACACTGGCTCCTCAGAACTAGCTCCTTTCCTGGAAAACAGTGTTGATAACTATTCTCAGCTGTTGCTGGTGATGAACATAATTTATTTTGTCACATACTTCTCATCACAACCCAGAAAGAGGTACTATTAACTCCATCTTGTTACTGAAGAAACCGAGACTTAGAAAAGTTAGATAGTTGGCCCAAAGTCACATGGGCAACAGGCCCAATGCTTTGGACTCCCTTCTAATTGGCTCTTTTTGCTTTGCCATTTTTCACTATCATGCTTGCAAAAGTCAGGTTAGTCCTCACGGCCTCTAATCTAAGCGCCAACTCTTTGCTTAAACCATCATGGTCCTTTTCACTAAAATTTTTCCCTAAATTTTGTGTGTTGTGACAGCTCAAACATATAGAAAATAATATCGGGCATTTATGTATTCACTATGCAGATGTAAGAGGTGAAACAGACATTGGCATTTTGTCTCATTTGCTTTGGACATTTTTCCTTTTTTAAAGAACATAAAGCATAACAGATATATTTAAAACCTCAATGTTCATCTCTCCCCTCCATCTCCTCCCAAAATAAACACTTCCCTCAACTTGGTGCACGTCAATCTCATGGGTCTTTGCTTGCATATGTGTTTTCATAAGGAAGATAACTCCTTTTGCATGTTTTATAGTTTCACGTAAATAATGTCAAAATGTACATCTCACCTTATCTACACAATGGACATGACATGCTCCCAGGGTTCCTGTGAAGTCACTGCAGTAGTACACATGAGGCACTAGTGACAGCCCTGGAGCATGGAGCGCTCCACAGCAGTGTGAATGCCGCTGGGTTGCTCTATTGTTCAGTTTCTCAACATCACATACCTTTGCGCAAGTCACTTTTTTCAGTTGCTGCCTAGTTGATGCCTGTTGATGCCAGTAGCTTTCATTCATTCACCCAACTACCATCTCATAGCCCATGAGTGAAGAAAACACTGCTGTCTCGGTATTCCTATGGACAGCTAGGTTGCTTCCTTTTGCTGTTGTAAATAGCACTTCAATGAACTCTTCTGTAGACGTCTCCCGTTGCATACTTGCAATAACTGCAGTGAGCAGACGCCAACAGAGTTGCTGGGCCTTAGTGTGTCGTTGGCTTCAGTTGGTTAGGTATGGCAAAATTGACCTCCCGAATAGTTGTACTAACACTAATTTCTGCCAGCAGTGCGTGAGGACTCTCACTGCCCATAATCATTACTAACATATACATTTTAAAATTTTTATTCAGTGTGTATATAGTGGTATCTCCTTGTGGTTTTAATTTGTATTCTTTTACTTATTACCTATTTGAAGAGATTAAGCATAAAGTGCTTCATTTTTTTAAATACACATGTGTTATATATAGTATATAAATGCCATTTAGGCCTTGATCTTCTATAATGTTCTGTTCTTGTCCTTTATGTTATTTCTATATTGTCATTCATGTGTTTAAGGTGTGTTTTAATCATGCAGACATTTTTTCTTGTTTTAATGAACTTTATCAACATTTTGCTTTGTTGTTTGTGCTTTGTGTAAATTAAGAACACCCATCCTGAGGCTAAGGCAAGAAAATCACAAATTTGAGGCTAGTCTTGACAATTCAGTGACACCCTGTCTCAAAATAAAATTTCAACCTCAATGTGAGGCCCTGGGTTCATTCATTCCCCAGTGTTTCTCTCAAAAACAGAGAGAGAACCTACTGCTTAATTAAGATAAAAATTATCACTTAGCCAAGTGAGTCAAACTCAGAAGATAAAATGTTGCATGGTTTCCATAATATGAGAAACTCAGAATTCAGGCATTTTATAGTACCAAATGGGTATGAGAGTGGGAGTTGGGGATTCTGAAGGAAGGAGGGAATGGGAGGGACAGTAAGGGAGGGAAGGGTTTGTAATGCTGTCGTGATATATATGTGCACAAATTCTTGAGGGAAGAAAGATAAAAAATTATCTTAAGAAAATTAAGGTAAATTTTCTTCTAAATACTTTATAGCTTTGCTTTTCACATTTAGGTCTTTATAGCCCATCTGGAAGTTATTTTCATGCATAATGAAAGGTAAGGATTTAACTTTATGTTTTCTCAAATGATTAGACAATTATTCAAACACCAGTTATTATGCATCTCATCTTTTCCCTCAAATTTATAGTATCTTATCTATGAATTTTTTGAGACTCTATTCTGTTTCATTGGTCTAGTTCGCTCATCGTCCTACTCTTAGCTCACTATTTTAATATTTTAATTTTTAGGGCTCCATAGTGCCTTAATATCTGGCAGAATGAAAATGTTCTCCTTTTATTAATATTGCTTATGCTATTTTTATTATTCAAAATTATATTGACAATACTTAGCTTTTTATGATTCTATATGAATTTTAATTGTATCTTAGGCAAAAGAGCATTGCCTTTTGGCAATATGCTTCAAATTGCATTGCATTTGCAGAAAATCTGGGGAAAATTTGACATCTTAGTCCATTTGGATCATTTTATCCATGAACTTATTTCTCTATTTATGTATATATGTTTATACATTCTTACATACTTTTTGATATTTTTAGAAAGATCTTCCTAGGGCTATTCTTGGCATCATGTAATTACTAATATAAATAATATATTTTTTAATTAATACTTAAATTTCTTGCTGATTCTAATAATTTTTGTATATCTATCTTATATCTAGCACCTTTGTTAAACTCTAACTTGTACTGGTTCTAATGGTTGTCAATTCTCCTGGATTGGGTAGGTGATTTTTTTTATAAAAATAAAGGTTGGTTCCTTCATTTTTCAATGATAACAGCTTTTTTCTCTTTTTCTTGTCCTTTTTTTCTGGCCTTAGAACTTTCAGTTCTTAGCTAAATAGAATAATGGATTAGCTATTTCTGAAACTCCTGTTCAACATCTGTCAGACTTCCTTCTCTCCTCCATTCCTACGACTTCTCAAGTCTGTTTTCCAAGTATTCCAGTATTCTGTTCATATTTATCTTTCAGTTCACTAATTTTCTGTCCAACTACATCTAATTGTGCTGTCTAACTAAACCACCAGGTGTTTATCTTTAGTAACTATATTTTCATTCTCAGTGATACTGTTTGGTTTTGCTTTCAAATGTCTTATGTTTTTCGTAGTGTCTTATTTTCTTCAACTATTTATGTATTCACTAGGGCTAAACAATTTGAGCTATAAGCCTTTTCATATTATTTCATTAGCTGAAATGCTAAGGATTTAAACTAGGTGTGTCCAATGTGCAGCCTGCTGGCATTTTGTGTTTGATTTTGTTTAATGTTACGATGGAAATTTTTAAAGAGGAAGCTTTATTCGTTACATATAGTGTATATATATATATATATATATATATATATATATATACACACACATATACACTGTATAACTCAAGATGGCTCCTTCTCACCCTTCAAAATATGGTGGGCCACTTTTGGACATGCCTGATTTAAACATATTGTTTGTTGTTTTGGAACATAAATTCATCTCCAGTGCTTCATCTGTGGGAGTTGCATGCAGCCTCTCTAATGCTTCTGCCAAGTACTCAAGGATGTTTATTACTTCCATAGAACCAGTACTTTGTGCTTGGGGAAAGTGCTTCCAACTTCCACTTCTAGTGTAAAATCAGACCTAAGGCACACATAATCTATAGCTCTCAGGCACCACTTCCTCAAGCTTTTTACTTCACATCTATTTTTCTATTAGTGCACATTAGCTATACAGATCAATAGGTTTCATTGGCAGAATGGTCAATGTACCTAACATACTTTAATTATTTTAACCTTCCTAACAACATTTTTAGAGATCTTGCAGAGGTAAGTTCACAATATTGATGGGCAAATTTTTTCCTGGTCTATTTTTTTGACTGAAGGTATACCTATAAAACTTCCAGGCTTCTGGCTTTATGCACAGTTCTAATTTGAAATCTCTTGCCTCATGCAGTGCCAAGGTCTCATTTTCTGACCCCAAATGGGTAAAAAATCTATCCTCTAGATTGCTGAGCATGAAAGCTCCCTCCTTCTAAGAGCCACAACATCAATTCACAGTTAATACTTTGGTTTTGAGCTCCCTCTTCATTTCTGGCACCTGGAGAGTTCTTTTTTTATTCCTTGTAAGCTCAGCAATACATTTCGAATTCTTTAATATATTATATCCAAAATCCACATGCCTCTGTAGCCCTTCTGTCTCCTGTGTTATTTCACTAAATTGGCAGAAGCTGGAGAGAACCACCTGTATCAGTTCTGCTGACCTGTACTTCCTAGCTGCAGCCATGTTTGTGCTAAGTTCCTGCTTCATCTATGAGCCCAAGTCTAAATCTATCCCCTGGCTCCATTCTGGTCTGCCCAAACTGCTGTGTTGAGTCAAACCAATTCCAGCCACAACTCAAAGTATAGCCCAGGTGGGCACGGAGATTGCAGAGATAAAGAGAATGGGGATGAGTTCCCTGGAACTGTGGTTTGCATCTGGAATGTCCCCCAAAAGTCTCGTGAATTCGGATGTTATGGATTATCTATGTGCTGTTAGGAGATTGGGGCCTGGTCTAGGAGAGTGGATTATGGACGTGTGGTGGATTATGGGTGTGGGGTACAAGACAGGCATGTGGTGGATTATAGATTACAGGTGTGTGTATTACATTACAGGTGTGTGATGGGTTACAGATTGCAGGCATATGGTGGATTGGGGGCTTAAACCTGGAAGGGGTAGAACACTGAGGCTGAACCTAGAAGGGGCAAATCACTGGGACAGGACCTGGAAGGATAAACACAACTTCCTCCTTTCCTTCCAGGACTTGGTTTCCTGTTTGAAATGCTGTGAGGAGTTACCTCCACCTCCACTTCCGCTATGTACTTCCACCATTGCTGGTACCCATGAATGGAATGTGACCTTCTGAAACTGTGAGCTAAAATAAGCTTTTTCCTCCCCTGACTTGTGCATGTCAGGTATTTTGTCACAGCAACAACAACAACAAAATAAAGTAACTGAAACACCTGGAGATGTGGAATGTGTGTTTTTCATAATCTGGGACACATGAAAATTTTAATAAACCCCTGAACCAGACATCTGAGTGCACACACACACACACACACACACACACACACACACACACACACCAGTTTTACAACACAAGATAGACACCTTGGTGCCCAGGATAGACAATGATAACTATGTCATAAGAAGAGAGATACCCAACAGAAGAGCCCACGGGAGTATTGAGCTACCTTCCTCTGCTGGGATTGTGGGAAACAGCTCATCTATGAAACATTCCTGGGCATGGCTTGTGAATAAAAGATTCGAACAATTTACCTGTGTCTCCATACTCTCCAAAGATATTGATGAAGACGTCAGCATCTGTCCCTGCACCAATTACGTCACCAGTGTATACCTTGACTTCATACTTGTTACCTGGGAAAAAGGCCAGAATAAAACCCTCTTTAGAAACTTAAGAAGAGAAGAACAGAGGCCCCAAAGTAGTTGCCATATCATTTATTCTCCTCACCAGCAATGTATGAACTGTCAGCATTACTATCAATAACAGAGCAAGAAAAGAGTCACTCAGCATTGATTCTGAATGGTCATCACTAAGCTGCTCATAGTGCATAAATCAGAGGCAGTGGGAACCTTCTGTTTTCATTCACTGGCATATTGTGTTGGGACACATGAATCACTCAGACTCAAGTGGCCACCATGAACCATCCCACTTCCATCACTCCCCTGAAATATCACAATGCCTCCAACTAAGCTCCCTGAATCTCCTTTACATAGTCCAATCAATTTCCCAACTGGTACATAGTGCAAAAATTTAATGGGGAACATGGGTTTTGCAGATAAAAACCAAATTCACATGTGGTTTGTAAAATCCATAACTAATGCAGACTCAGGTGGCCAGCAAGCACATGCTTAGAGGTTACCAATTCTGAAGACATGTATTTGCTTCCTGTGTGCTTGCTCCATTCATTGACCAGAAATCAATTTTCTGTAACCTCCAAATACTTCAGCCTCAGTTAAGGACCCAACAAAGGTGGAACTCAATGAAAACTTGACAACATGAAGAACCTTTTCCAAGTCTTCCTATCTGGAGCCTGCCTTAAATAGAAAGCAAAGGCCAAAGATCAAAGTGTGTGGTTGGACATTCTAGAGGCAACTAAGCAGGTAGTATGTGCCATGCACTGGGTGAACAGCCATCTGAAGGGACGTTGGTCACATATGTGAGAGAATATGGGAATACTGTCTAGTGTGCAATTCTATGGCATTTGATCTGGAAGGGCAGACTCATAGCCTGGGAGGAAGTAAGATCAAGAAGCATCTCAGAAGGTAAACGGAGTACCATGAGTCAGTACAAGTGAGGCCTGGAATGCAGAAGCCCAAGCAGGAGTTAGAAAACACACAGCATCTATGTCCTGGGAAAGTCTAGAGATCAAGCCACAGTGAGGCAATCTGGGAGTCAGGCCAAATTCACAAATGAGAGGCCACAGCTGGAGGGGGAAGAGCTGTGAGGCCTTTCCAGCTGAGATGGACAAGGGATGTGAGCCCAGGGATCAGGAGGTCAGGTGTACAGAATGTGGTAGGAAAAAGGGCAGATTATCTTCTAGTCTCTGAGGAATTCTCCATGGCAAGATGGGGCCGTGCATTCTCTTTAGGCTGGCTGGGTGGACAGCAGTCTCCTTGTCTGTTAGGTGACCACCAACCACAGTGAACAGGAATATAAACTGCAGCAATGGCGGACAGGTACACATCACACAGCCAGTTATTAAAAGGCCCTGTGTTTGGATGATGAGAATTATTGCATTGCTTCTCCTCTTCCTTTTTTCCCCCACAATCCCTCTTTAAGCAGAGCACCACCAAAGGCCCACGGCCAGCCCTCGCTGGTAATTGAGTATATATGTGAACCAAAGACTCTGGCTACACAAAAGCAGCACAGGTAGCCTTCCTCCTGCATGATCATATGACAGCCACCTCAGGCCTCTGATTTCCCATGACTCATACAAATGCAGATTTGTAGTTCTGGCCACACATGGGTTCTTATATGTTGATTCTACCCCTCAGCTATGGAGGGATAAAAAGACCACATAGAAAGTAGGGCAACAGGAAGCCAGCCAGAAGGAAGGGAGAGGAAAAGAAGAGCCTGCAACACGTTACCCAAAGGCTAGAGGGGACGGAGGAGGGGAGAAGAATGTCAAGAAGACAGGGCTGAAAGAGTTCCTGGGGATGCGGGAGAAAGGCCACCTTTCATGTGAAAATGCTACCATTAGCCCACTTCCTAAGGCAAACACAATTAAACATTCACATAGGTATTCGAATTACACAAACCACCTGCACGTCCTTAAAACCATTTGGCCACATGCTACTGGCAGGGCAGATGCTCCTGACATTGCCATTTACAGAGAAGAAAATCCAGGCTTGAGGATGAGTCAGCTTGCTCAGAGACATACAGCTGTCATGAAGAGGGTCTTACAGCCAGGTCTCTTGTCTCTGAATCCAGGCCTCTTTGCAGAAGATCTGGTGGCTTCCCATACCCTACACCACGAGTCAACAAACTTTTTCTGTAAAGTTCCAGGTAGAAACTATTTCAGGTTTTGTGGGCGATTTGCTCTTGTTGCAATGACTCAACCCTGCTGGTATAGCATGAAAGCAGCTATAGACAATACTACATGAAGAAATGTGTGCAGCTGTGTCCCAATAAAACTTTATTTATGGACACTGACATTTGAATCTCAGAATTTTTATGTGTCACAAAGTATTCCATTCTTCTTTTGATTTTGACCATATAAAATATGTAAAAATCTATGGATAGCCCACAATACACACAAAAATAGGTGGCAGGCTGGATCTGGCCCATGGTCCATAGCTGTTATCTCTCAACCTGGGCCATGTGCTCCCAGACTCTGTTCTGTGTATTTCCAGGCAGGGGCTGCAGGGACCCTGAAATGGGAACAGAGCTTCGTGGAGCAAGGCTGTCAGCTGCTGGCGGCAAGGTAACCACAGCATATCCTAGCCGCTGGCTCAGCAGATGGGGAAACCAGTCCCCTGTCTCCTTGGGGCAGAGCATGCCCCGTTCCAGAAGAACAAGCAGGGCTATCTTTCTCTGCCCCAACATTGCTATGTGGCCAGGCTAAGCCTAGAGGTTCTGACCCTGACAAATAAGGGGACCTGGTCCGGGGCTTCAAAAAAAAAAAAAAAAAGATAACAGCACCACTCCTGCCTTGTTAGGCACTGTGCCTTTTCCTCATAGCCTGTCTGAGAGCGAGCAAGAACAAAGGTGAGAAGAGAGGTGGCAATCAAGCTGGAGTAGAGTTGATAAGGCGCCCAAGGAACAGGGAGCCACCATGGGAGAAGCGGGGCTGAGTGGCTGATCACAGCAACCGCCACCGGAGCCAGCGCGCGAGTTGGCCTGGGATTTACTCACTTGGTTGTTATGTGATAAACTTTTGCCCTAGAACTGATTTCTTTCTGACCTTATAGCAGGGCTACCATGAGCCCCTCTAGGACGCTGGTGCAAATTAGAAAAAGAGCATCCCACCCTGAAGACACTTTACTGCCATCTGTTGGACACAAGTGGTAATGAATACAGAAATCTACAACGCCTGTGGTGGGAAAAGTGTCTCCCTACACGGCTGCGCTGTGCGGTTCCATCGTTTCCCCCTGAACCCAGCAACCCTACCGCGAGGTAGTGGCCTCCTTACACTGTAGGTCCCGTGCGCCCAGAGAGGCATTTTAACATTGCTCTACAAAATGCACGGTGAGAGGGACGTAGGCCAGAGAGTAACCAATTCCATCATGCCTTCTAAGCCCCAGGACCGCGCTGAGCCCCGTGCTGGCGGAGTTGGCTGCGTCTCAGGACAGCTGTGCTGCTCCACGGCCAGAGGGAGGGCTGGCTGTCTTTCTCGCCCCGCCTAGTGGACACACACGCCTGGCCTTGTCCTGGTTTCCCCCAGCAGGTGTCAAGGAAGAGGCACAAAGCTGCTCCCTTCAAACAGGAAATCTGTCCCCGGAGGCCGGCGGAAGCTGCCTGCGTGGGCTCCCAGAAAAGGCAGGCGCCGCGAGCCCGAGCTGCTGCTGCTGCCTGCGCCGCGCCGGGTGCGCCGCCTCCCCCGCAGCCTCCCTGCTGTGTCGGAACAGTCCACACGCAGCGGCGACAGGGAGCGCCCGGCGGAGGGGCAAAGGGCGCCCGGGGTGGGCCAGCCCCCAAGGCCTGGTGGGCACAGCTCCCACGCCGGGCCGAGCGGCGCGGAGCGGATCCCCGGGTTCCAGGCCACAGGAGCCAAGCGCAGGCCGCAGCTGAGCCCTCGGTCGCCCGGAATGGGGCGTCGCACACTGCGCCGCGCGCAGGGAAGCATGAATGAACTGGTGGGCGGAGTTTTCCTTTCAGTCATCCCCAGATTCCACGAAAATGGAATGCGGCCTTAGTCATTTTGGCAGGTGAAGGGTGGGGAGGGAATTGGAAGGAGACACGCGGGGTCTGACTTTACCCCCACGCGCAAGTGAAGCCGCAGCGGCTCACACCCTGACACCCCTCACTTCCGCTCACGGAGAGCCCAGGCGCTAGAGCGGAGCACAGGCGGTGCGTGGGCAGGGTGGCAACGACAGCGCGCGGTGGGACTGCCCTGGGGCTGGGGAGGAGGAGGAGGGTGTTCTATCCCCACCCGCACGCCTGCGTCAGCCTGCGTGGGGCTAGCGCGGGGTGGGCAAGTAGGACAGCGCTGGGTCACGGGCACTGACCCGTGGGCTCCAACAAGCCCTGAGACCGAAGCAGTTCCTCCTCCATGCCCCTCCCCTCTAAAGATCCCTTTTGTGACCTAGGTAGACATAGACACCTGAGGGCTAGGGAACAGATTGCGTCTGGAGCGCTAAGTCCATCCCTGGGTGATGGTATTGTTGGGAGGCGAAGGAAGGTGGAGACGTGGAGACCTACATCTGGCCTCTGGCCACTTCCCTCCTGGCTCTCTCCAACAGGTCTCCTCCTTCAGGCCCCGCTGTCAAGACGGTTCCGCCTCTCCACAGTCTATAAGCAACACAGCCAAGTGAATATGGCCTGGAACTTCTGAAACTGGGATCCAGAACAACTGTTGAAAATTGTTTTTTTCAGATGCTTGGTTACAGTGATGGAAAAACTGACTTATTCTCTTCTTCAACAGCAAGCGCCCCACCTCTCACCCAAACCCTCATAGCTGTCCTACCTGCTCAGTGGGCCCAAGCTAAGCCATCTCCTTGCTCAGATTCGTTTGCCACTCCCCAGGGCCTCTGGGATGCATTCCCACATCCTGGGCCCACACACAACACACCTGGACAGAGAACCCCGGCCATCTCTGGCAGATTTCCTCACAACATCCTCCCTTAATCTCACCTTCCTCACACTTGTTCACTGTCCAGCATACGGTACCAGAATTTTATGCTTTCCCTAGAAAGCCCTTGATGTCATTGTCCTTGCAGACGCACCCACGTATCAAAATAATAAGATTCTCTAATAACACTTCCTGAGGATGTCTGAGGGGCTCATCACATCAAGTATCTTAATTAACTCTCTCTATAGTGAATTTTATTGCTACTGTTACCACAGAGGCAGGAAAAGAAACTTGACCAAATTTGTAGTCGCTAAAGGTGAGGCCCAGGCTTATGACCAAGAATCTGAACGTGAAAGTCCTCTGTTTACCATCCTGGCACACATCTACCAGGTGTAGCTTGTACCCCGGACTCTCAAAAGTACTCATCTCACAAGTCCACATTTCCTAAATTTCTGGTATCAGCAGTGTTCATTTAAGATATGTTCAGGCACAAGCTCTGTATTTGGCCTTAGCTGAGCTGATTGACAGTAACATGAAAATATCATTTTAGTCATTAATAGTTGCTTCCCAGCAGTAATCAAGAAAAAACATTCTACCTCTTATCACCTCATATATATATATATATATATATATATATATATATATATATATATATATGGTAAATTTTCCCAGAAAGCTGTTCCATGTTAGTGTGGTGCTCTCAGGGACTGCCACGTAGGATCAAGTTGCTATGCTTCCAGTCCTGTCAGCTGGCCTAGCTTCCCGCTCCTGCGGTGCATTGTTGATGCTGTACAGCTCTTTCCCTGGTCACTTCACTCTCATTCTTGCTGCTCTAAGATGACCCAGAGACCTGCATGCCCCATAACATTGGGCCACTTTCATCCCTGACTCTACTGTACTGTTAGACTTGATCACACTGTGGTGCTAGAAAACCAGCACCACCCACATGCGGCTGGAGAAATGTACATTTCGTACAGGCTTTCTGCAGTGCAGAAAGTGCCAAAGTCTTCACATTCTACAAGCCCCTTGAACCAACAATGCAGTCTCTATGCATAACCATTAACCAGTAGTAAGGAAATAATTATATTTATAGATTGCCTATAATGTCTGTAATAACATTGTTAATAACAAAAAATGAGAATAACCCAAAAATATCCAAAATAGGAGACTATTGGGTGAGCTAGGTTATTTTCTCATTCATGGACTATCACACAGCCATTTAGAATAAATGATTAGGGGATTATTCAATGTTATAGTGCTAAATAAAAAGCATGATTGCAAAACTAAGCAAACCATTTTTAGTCAGTATGTAGTGTTCAATACATTCATGCACCAAAGAAAAAAGAGAGGGGGCAAGAAATTTACCAACATGCTACCAGGGATATCTCCACAGTGATCCCAGCACAGGAACTGAGTTCCAGTGTCCATGTGCATGCCTGGCTCCGATTTGAAGGTATCTCCAAATTACCTCTTTATGCCTCAGTTTCCTTCATCTGTACAGTGGTGGTAATAATAATGCCCTTTCATGATATTGTTATGAAAATTAAGTGGATACTATGATGAGAAAGAGAGAACAAATTGATCACATAGGTGGCTTGTTAAGACTGATGCCTGACATTAAGTGCCGAATAATTGCTGATGATCATCTCTGGGTGACGATATTATGTAGATGTTGCCATTCTTCTTTTGCCTATCTGTATAGTACTTCTGAATTTCTGCAATGGCCACATTTTTTTCCTGTGATTGAAAAACCAAGGCTTAAAGTCACCTGAACTCAATACGTGAATAAATCATGTCCACTGACATCTAGAAGAAGCCCTTGAGAAATCCTGCCAATCTTCTATACCCAAAAGCTGGCTTTGGCCCCACGAGCTCTTGGACTGGTCAGAGCAGCTGTGAGGCCTGGATGGAGGAAGAAGGAAACAGATGCGAGGGCCACTCGGTGGACCTCCAGTCCCAGCAGGGGACCTCTCTCTGGGTGTACTGCAGCCAACACCTCAAACTCAGAGGAAAGTCCCACCAAGCAGCCACTAATGCTGGAAGGAACACCCACAGCTGTATCAAAGACAAGGCAATACCTGCATCAGAAATTCAGAGTTTTATGTATACAAAATGCAGGAGATAGAAAGTGCTATTTCCACCAATAGAAATGAAAAGATCTTTTTAACACCTATTTAAAAATCAAAATAATCACCTGGAGAGCAAATATACAATTCTGTGCATTCTCCAAAGCTTCTGGCTGCTGGATTGAAGGAAGACACGATTGGTGATGGTCCTGGGATTGCGGCGGAGGCTGTATGTAGCACGGCTATGAGTTGGACAGTGAATGAGGCCCAAAGCCAGCAGAGCCCGTGTCTCCCCCCAGAGCCCTGGTGCTCGTGAAAGCCTGGCGGACTTCTCACCATGCAGTCAGCTTGAGCATCACCTCCTCCACAAAGCGTTCCTGCTTCTCCTTCCACGCCACCCCTCTGGCACAAGCCTCCCCGATTCACAGCATTTTAACTCTCAGTACTGTGATTACTCACTGGCTTGACTCTGTCCCCTCTAGACTCTAAGCTCCTGGAGGAAAGGACTGTATGTATTCACCCTGGGCACAGTTCCTGGAGCATACAAGATGCCAAAATAATTCATTCATTGAATTGCTGAATGAATGTACTTAAAATTACCGAGCTGGAGGAGCAGGGAGCCAACCCCGCAAGCCCCAGGCCCCAGCGCTGCCCCACAGTCACACTGACTAGCCCAGAACAGGTTACTTAACCCCCCGGAGTTCTGTTTTCTCCTCTGGAAAATGGAGGCCGAGGAGACAAAGTCCCTTTCAGGCCCAAAACTCTCTGATATGCCTCACTGGGGCGTCATTCTGAGCGGTTCTCTCTTCCCACTCTTTCCGGAGGTGGGAGCAGACGGGGTGGGCAGGAAGCTGCCGCGTTCAGAGGAGGAGACTGCGGCAGGCTAGCCCACTCTCCCAGCCCTGAAGCCCTGGCCCCTGTGCCTGCGGGCCTGGGACCACCTTCGCAGAGGTGAAGGGACAGACTCCCAGGTGGCCGTGGAGACCTGGAGAACGTTGGAAGGTGGGTGATGGGAAACTGTCCGGAAGCAAGAGCAGTCTGGCAAGAGAGATGCTCGCCTGCAGCTACCAGCCGCCGGCAAGGCCACCAGCGTGTTCCCACTTGTCTCTGCAAGCCTGCCCACGTCCTGGAGGGGATCCTGGCACTACGGGGTCCCAAAGTCTTCTCTGACTGTGAGAGGCCAGAACCAGGGTCTGTGACTCTGAGAATCTGCACCAGCCTGGATGTGGGGGAGGAAGAAAGGAAACACCCGGAGTTGCACCGTGGGAGCAGCTACCCAGCGCTGCTGTGCCATTTACCGAGCACCTACCCCGGGCCCGACACAGCACTCAGACTTCCTTGCTCATTTCCTCAATTCACCTTACAAGATGGGAGCCCATGTTATCCCCGCTCTACAGAGGAGGCAGAGCGCGCCGCCATCTGCTCACACTTACGTAAGCGGTAGAACGGCAGAACGAGGTTTGACTGTGGAAAATGGGAGTCCGAGACCAGATCTAAGTGGTGTGTGTGTGGGGGGTGGGGGGCAATGCAGAAGTTGGGAAGTCCAGGGGAGATGAAATAAAAGGGGGGTGTCCACGACACAAGGGAAGGCCCCAGAACCCGTCTCCTGCCCCTGCAGAGGAGGGCTGGCCCTGCGTCCACCTGCACTCAACTAATCCCTAAAAGACCCCAAAAGATCAGTGGTCACCCCAGCGCTGCAGAGGGAGAAACAGGAGAGGACGAGAGCTGAGACCTGAGGCAGGTCTCCATGCTACTGGGCAGCAAATCTACAGCTGGTGCTCCGGATATACAAGGGCTGATCAGTAAAATACAGTGTGTGCTTAGATTTTTAAAAGATAGAAAAGACACATTGTCATTAATTCCTTTTAAAACACTACCCCCTCACATCAAACACACTTTTCCTGCCATTCTTGCCACTCTCTAAAACGGAAGTCCTCCTTCATGGATGTCTGTACGAGATCTGATCAAAAAGACCAAGAATGCTGCTGCTGTGTCACCTGGCACAAAGGCAGGCTGGTGAAAACATCGCAGCGTGTCCTTATTCACCAGATCTGGCACTGTGTGACTTCTGCTTCTTCCCCAAGTCAAAATGACCATGCAAAAGTAAACACTTGGTATTGATTCATGACATCCAGACAATCACAGTCGTGCATCTAGTGATACGGAAGAAGCCTTTCAGAATGGCTCCAAAGTGTGGCAAGAACAGTGGGATACGAGTGTTTGAAGCACAGGAGAGTCTGCTGAGGGAGATTAATGGCAAGGTGTCTTTTACTGTATTTTTAATTTAAACATTCATTAGTCCCATGTACTTTATTAAGGATTTAATTGCTCTTTGGTATTTTCTGAGAGAATGTGGGACTAAGCCAGGCTACTGGTTTCTCCAGCAGAGCCCTCATGACGGGTGTTCTTTGCATCAATCATCCAGGCCGCTTTCATTTGCTTTTGTACTATGCAGTGCTCTGGAAAGTCCCTAATTCACTGCAGGTCAATATAATTAGTCCATGCCCTTAATATGTTAGTCACAGGCCCTTCCTCATCCTATCCTCCCTTCAGATGCATCCCGGGCACCATGCCCAGTCTGATCCTGCCAAGATCACATCTGTAGCTGTGTTGATAATCATCATGTAGCATAGGCTAGGCTGTAATGAAATTATAACCCCGTCACTTGATGAAATATACAAGAGTAGAAGGTGTAGAGAAGAAACACAACCCCATTCCTACATGTCCCCAGACTCTGGGCCGCTTGGAGTCTCCAGCACTGGCTGTTCCATAGGGCATAAGAAAAAAAAAAAAAACAAAAACAAAGCCAATTCATTTTTCCAGATTGGCAGTCCAATTGAAAATGTCACCCACCCACCCCACCTCATGTGGTGCCAGCCCACCTGCCCAAGGTGCTGCTTTTGCCCACAAGGGCTCTTCTCTCTAACAACCAGACCCTTGGGTTCTTTTAAGCATATGATAAAATTGGCTGCAGCTGGATTTATGATTAATCCACCATAGAAGATTAAGTGCCCTGTGGATAAAGGCTTTCCCTTAATGAAACCTAGGGAACAGGTCCCAGCTGGGAGCCAGGATAGGGGCAGGCCCCACCTCAAGGCTGGGACCTTGGATGGAAGGGCCCCTTCTCTTCACTGCCAACAAGGCCTGCATCTGATACACTTATAAGCCATTGTGCCAAGGTTCTGACAGTCTGGGGTGTGAACAGCCCCCAGGCTGGCTGAAACACAGCTCTTGGCTTCAAGGGCCTGTCTAATGGCCAATTGGCAGAGCTGTCCCAAAGTGGGTAGTGTGGCTCAAATTAGTTTAAACCTCGTGGTGATTTAACACTTTTCAAGGTGGAAGGGCCTCAGGGTAGGCACTGGGCTGCAGCAGTTGCTTGGTCAGAGGCAGGAAGTGACATCGTATTGGCAGTGAGAAAGCCAGACAAGGTCTACCCTACACAGATCTACACAGATCTTCCTACTTCTTGACTGGGTGCAGACTCTCAGCCCAGATTCCTTTAAGACCCGATACTTGGTTATCCTAAGTCTAACAGAGAGATACCATCTCACCATGCCTTCCCAACTCAGACTTCCCTATAAATTGTCTTTCAACACTGCTTCACCGCTCTGTAACCTCAAGGTTACCCCTGAGCATCTCTGGAGTCAGAGAAAGCTGCACTCTTAACCTGTGCAATTCTGTAGCATGCTTATCCATTCCACCCTGGTGCTGTACCTTGTGACTGTCATGCAGAGATGCGGCAACAACAAAGTGGGGAGTATTGAAATCAGTGGATGGGGATCAGAGTGCAGGCAAAGGGGACAAGGAAGCTCTTAGCTATCAGGGTGCCTGAGGGACCAGCCTCTAGCGAAACGAGGGAACATAGATGGAGACGAGATGAGTGATCACCAAAGTCACACAACTGCTGAAGGGTAAGACTAGAACCCAGGCCTCTCTCTGCTGGCCTTTATAAGTGATGTGTCTGCACCCCATGTGCACACAAATTTATTTCAACCAATGTTCATACAAGCTTTTGAGTCTCAGAGGCTGAGGCTGCAGGTAGACAGAGGAGATCCCTCGGTTAACCTGAGAGCAGCTTGAGCTCCACTGAAGAGAGAGGCAGGCACAGATGAAGTGCAAGAGCCCAAACCAGATCCCTACGATATGGTGTTTCTCAGGTGTTTATCCATCTCAGGTACCCCAGGGGCTGCACACTACCACATCAGCCTTGGTAGTTCATTCTGGAAGTTACCAGTGATGGAACTTCATCTCCAAGTGTGGGACACCAAGCTTAGCTTGCAGCCAGGGGCTGCCGTCCATGTGTAAATGTCACGGCAGCTACTCTGCCTCTCTGGATTTATGGCTGTCAGGAGGATGAGCCATTCCAGGGAGGATGGAAGAAACTCTCCAGGAAGGGAGTTAAGCATTCCTGGCAATGGAAGCCATGCCAGGAGGCAGATGGCAAGAGGGAAATCTCACGGCACTCCTCGAGCAATCCAATAGCCAAGACTGTTCGCCAAGGGATAATAAATGTAGACTTACTGGGAAGATGGCTGCCAAACTTCCACAGGCTCCAGAAGATGCCAAGACCTGTGACGCCCACTCTAAGTGGGAGACAATCATAGGCTGGCTGCTAAGTCCCAGTGCAGGTTCTGTGTGTGTCTGAAGGGCTTAATCGTGTGTGATGTCTGCCTGGATTATCCCATCCAGTTGCTTGGGGGAGCCAGCCACGACTGAGACCCCATCTCAGCTGATTTATGTGAGCATGATTCAAGAGAATCTATGAGGTTTTTTTTTCCCAGTGGCCTCGAAGTCCTGGGCAAGAACTGAAGAACGACAGTGCAGGCATTTTTTTCTTCCAGGCAAACGGGATCCCTTTGACTACAAGGTCAGTGTGACATACTGCCACTGTTATCAACAGTTAATGACCATTTATAATGTATTAAAAGAAGGGAAACATCAAGCGAATCTGAATAACCAAAACAATTTTGAAAAGAAGGTCAAAGTTGCAAGTCTCACACTTCAAACTTTGTGACTTCAGCACTTCCTACGGAGCAACAGTAGTGGTGCTGACATAAGAATAAGCCTATTGGCCATGGACTAGAACAGAAATGAACCCTCGTGTGCACAAAGGATCAGCAGAGGAAAAGCAAACCGTTAGACGGGAGATATATTTTTATTTTTCCCTATTTTTATTAGTGTGTGTATGTGCCACACAATGGTTACATGGAACTTAAGAATTTTGTGCACTTGTATCTTGCAACAATGTCACATTCCATCCCCGCCCCCTTCCTTCGTCTCCTACTCCTTCCTCCATTCCTCTAGACTCTCAGCACCTCACCCATTATTTAAACTCTCATATGAGAAACCATGTGATATTTAATCTCTGAGCCTGAGTCACTTCACAAGCACAATGGTCTCTAGATGTATCCATTTCACGACAAATTCTTTATATCTGTCTTCATGGCAGAGTAGTACTCCACTGTGAATATGTACCACATATTAAACAATTAGTTCACCTACTGGTGGATATTTTGGCATCTTCCATGATTTAGCTGTTATTAACTGTGCTGCTATAAATAGGAGTATGCCTGTATCTCTGTTTCATGGTACGGTTAACTCTTGGAAAGATAACAAGAAGAGATATCACCAGGACAAATGAGATCTATTTTCAGTTTTTTGAGAAATTTCCATACTGCTTTTCATAGAAGTTGTACCAGTTTATAGTCCCACCAGCAACGTAAAATAACTCCTTTTTCCCCAGACCCTCACCAGCATCTATCGGTTTTTGAGTTCTCGACTTCAGCCCTTCTCACTGGGGAAAGATGATATCTCAGTGCTCGTTTGATCTGCACTTCTCTGATAGCAAGGATGCCGATTTCCCCCGTATGTGCAGGCCACTTGTTCTTCTGAGCACTGCCTACTTACTTCTATTGCTCATGTTTTAATTAAGTGTTTGATTTAGAGGAGTCTTGTTTTCCTTAGTTGTTCAGAAATTCTAGACTAAAAACTAGTCCCTGTTTGAGATGTAGGTGGTAAAATTTTATTCCCATTCTATCTGTTCTCTCTTCCCTCTAATTGTTTCCTTTGCTGTGTAGAAGCTTTAGAATTTGATACTGTCCTGTTTGTTGATTCTGGGGTTATTTCTTTTACATCAGTGTCCTACTGAGAAAGTCTTTGCCCATGTTTCTAGTTTCTTGAGTTTTACCTACTTGTCCTCCAGGGAGTTCAGTGTTCTGTTTTAATATTTAGGTTTTTGATCTACTTTGTTTTGATTTTAGTATGTGGCAAAAGGTATGGGTGGATCTAGATTCATTCTTCTACATGTGACTATCCAGATCTCCAAGCACCATTTATTGAAAAGGCTATTCTTCCTACAGTGTATGTTTTTGGTCTCTTTGCCAAAATCAGATAGATGAAGGAAGTTGAATTCTCTGGATCCTCTGTTCTGTTCCACTGATTATCCTGCCTGTTTGTGTGCCAACACCATATAGTTTCTGTCACTGTTGCTTTGTAATATAACTGGATGTCTGGGATCATAAGGCCACTTGCATTTGTCTTTTTGCTAAGGATTTCTTTGTGGATGATGGCATAGACCTTGATGTTGATTTCCAATATACGCCAACAAGTATCTCATTCATAGACCACATATAGTTCTGTGATCTTTTTTTCTTTCACTGAAAAGTACAGGAGATCAGGTAATCAACAGAAGGTTAGTAACTAAGAAGACCCCCACAATTGATTTTTAGCCACGGAAACTAAAAACAGACATAAACACTAAAATGTTGAGTGAACTCAAAAAAATTCAAAGGAAAAAGTAGTCTAATGAAAAAAATCTTCAGAGTAGAGACAGAGTCCTTTGACACTACTTAATCTGCAACCCACAGCAATAGAACCATGGGGGGACATGGGGCTATAAACTACCTGAGAAAAGGCCTGGCTCCTCAAAAGCTGGTATCATGGGCCCTGAAATAAGAGAACCTACAGGAAAAGAAGTCAGAAAACAAGTGGAGCTATTGGCCAAACAGCACAAACAAGATACGCTCAAAAAATGTAAGAGATGTTCTGTGACTTCAAAGAGAATTTAATCAAAGAGACAACAGTCTTGGTAAATAAAAAGCTTAGGGAGTTTAAAGAAGACAAAAATAAAGACATAAACAAGGAAGTATAAGAAATGAAGGAATATTTCAGTAGAGAAGTAGAAAGACTGAAAGGTTTCCAAGCCAAACTCCAGGATACGAAAAACTCACATGAGATCAAGGGAAATTGGTTCAAGCATTTTATAGATAGGTTGTTGGATCTTGAAGATAAAGTTGACAAACTGGACCATATGGTCTGTGATAACCAGGTAATAAAAAGAAAGGGACTGATTATAGCACCTGATGGATGACTCAAAGAGAAGCAACCTCAGAGTTATGGGAGTGCAAAAAAAGGAGGATGGTACAAAATGTTTAAAGAACATATTTAATGAAATCATACAAGAAAATCACCCTAATCTGTGAAAAGAAATTAACTTTGAGCTACTGCAGGCATATAAAACCTGAAATAACAGTGACCAAAAAGGATTTTCTCCATGACACATTAAAATCAAAATCTGACACACCCAACACAAAGAGAGAACATTAAAAACTGCAAAAAAAAAAAAAAAAAAAAAAAAAAAAAAAAAAAAAAAAAAAAAAAAAAAAAAAAAAAAAAAAAAAAAAAAAAAAAAAAAAAAAACAGAAAGTAGCCCACAAAGACAAACTTCTCAGAATAACTGCAGACTTCTCAAAATAAACCTTAAAGGCCAGGAAATAATAATTCAATTGCTAAGAGAACAGAAACATCAACCCAGACTGCTATATCCAGCAAAACTGCCCTTTAAAGTAAAGAAAAAACTTAAAATTTTTCATCCTAAAGAAGACCTACAGAAATCTATGAGGAGCTAGAGGAATGGCATAGTCGATAAAATACTTGCCTAGCAATTACAAGGCCCTGGCCCCACACAAGCTGAGCATTGTGTCACACGCTTGTAATCCTAGTACTTGGGAAGCTGATGCAGGAGGACTACTGGGAGTTCAAGGCCAGCCTGGGCTCAGAACAAGATTGCTCTTCAAAGTGAGACCTTGTTTCAAAAAAATTATATATATATATATATATATATATATATATATATATATATATATCTTTAAATATATATACAAAAATATATAATATATATACACCACTAGACCAACATTACAGAAAATATTGAAAGGAATCTTTGGCAGAGATAAACATACCAAGAGCACCAAAGATTCCAGAGAAAAATAAACAACAAATGAAGGGAAGGAACTAACAATAGTGTAGAAAAAAATCAACAATGAAGCATCATAATGATGACAGGATGCAGGAAGTGTACACTATAATATTGTTTCAATGTTAATAGTCTCATCTCAGCTGTCAAAAGACACAGATTACCAAGGACCTAAAAATTAAAACCAACAATTTACTGCTTGCAAGAGATACACTTTACACATAAAGAAACACATAGAATGGAAATAAAAGGATGGAAATCAATATTTTATGCAACTAGACCAAGAAAACAAGCTACACTATAGGGATAGCTACACTATTCTCAGACCCAGCAGATTTTAAGCCAAACAGACCAGAAGTAACTAAGGTGGACATTATGTACTGGTTGAGGGAAGAATTCAACAGGGACAAGTCACAATTACCAATACATATGCACTCAACATTGGAGTACCCAATTTTGTAAAACAAGAATTAATGGATATGAAAGGACAAAGAAACCCCACAACAATTACAATAGAATATCTCAATACTTCACTGTCACAAATAGGTCACCTAGAAAAAATTAACAAAAATTAGAACAAACTGCACTATGGAAAAATTGGACTTAATTAATATTTAGACCATTCATTCAACACCAACAGAATACATTTTTCCCCAGCAGTACCTGAGTTATTTTCCAAAATAGACCATATTATAAACCATAATACATGTTTAAATTAATACAAAGAAGTTCAAATGATTCCTTGGGAACTTTCAGATCATAAAGGAATAAAATTGGAAATCAATAGCAAAAGAAACTACAGAAACTGTACAAATACATAAAGAATTAATAGTGTATCTCTAAACAAACAATAGGTCACAGAAGAAATAAAAACTAGAGTCAAGTGACAATGGAAGTGCATACTACCAAGACCTGTGAGACAAAATAAAAGCAGTGCCAAAAAAAAGTTTATAGCCATGCATGCTCACATTAAAAAAAATTTAATGATGCACTTCAAGGTCGTAAAGAAACAAGAATGACCCAAGTCAAAATGTAGTAGAAGAATAGAAATTATAAAGGTCAGAGCAGGGCAGGAGGAATAGAATCGTGGATAAAATGCTTGCTTAGCACGTACGGGCAAGCATTTCAATCAGTGAAATTGAAACTAGAAAATTGCACAAAAGATCAACAAATAGAAGAGTTGGTTCTTCAAACTAATAAGACTGATAAACCTCTAGTTAAACTAACCAAAAGAAGGAAAGAAAAATTCCACATTAATGCAATTAGAAATGAAAATGTTGAAATTACAATAGAAACTGCTGAAATTTAGGGAATTATAAGGAATTATTTCGAAAACTTCTACACCAGCAAATTGGAGAATTTGGAATAAATGGATACATTTCTAGATACATAAAAAACACTAAAATTAAACCAAAAAGTCATAAAAACCATGAGTAGACTCATAACAACATGGAAATAGAGGCAGTAATAAAGTCTTTACATATAAAGAAATATCTAGGACCAGATGGATTCACAGAAGAATTCTAGAAGTACTTCAGAGAAAAGCTATCACCAATACTTCTTAAACTGTTTCATGAAATTGAAACAGAAGAAACATTGCCAGACTCATTTCTGGAAGTTAGCACTACCCTGATGCCAAAGCCAGACAAAGACTTCAGTAGGAAAGAAAACTATAAGCCAAGATCCCTGGTGAACATAGATGTGAAATTCTTTAATAAGATACAGATAAAGAGCATTCAACAAATGATTAAAATGATTCAACAAATCATTAAAAAGATCATACACCACGACCAGTTGGTTTCATCCCAAGGGTGCAGAGACGGTTCAATATACATAAATCACTTAATGTAACACACCACAGAAATAAAAGCAAAGGTAAGAATCACATATCATTTCAATAGATGCAGAAAAAGCCTTTCACAAAATCTAATATCCATTCATGATTAAAACAGAAACCTGAGGAAAAGAGGTATAGAAGAACCTTACCTCAAAGTGGTAGAAGCTGTTTATGCAAAAACCTACTGCCGACATTATACTAAAATGAGAAAAAATTGGAAGCATTTCTCTTTAATCAGGAACATGATAAGGCTGCCCACTCTCACCACTCCTAGTCAACCTAGTACTTGAAACCCAGAGCAATGAGACATGGGAATGAAATAAAGAGAATCCACATTGGAAAGGAAGAAGTTACACGACCCTAATTTGCAGAGGATGTAATTCTCTACATAAAATACCCCCAAAACTCCACCAAGAGACTCTTAGGTCTAATTGACAAATTCAGCCAAGATGCAGGATATAAAATTAATACAAAATATCAGTAACATTCTTCTACATTAATGATGAACTCGCTGAGAAAGAGCTGAGAAGAATAATTCCGTTGTCAATAGTTCCTCAAAAAAATAAATAAATAAATAAATACCTGGGAATAAACCTAAGCAATGAAGTGAAGGACCTCTACTAAGAAAAGTAAATTATGCTGAAAAAGGAAACTGAAGAGGATACCAGGAGAAAACTGAGAAGACATCCTCTATTCTAGGATAGGCAGAATTTATAAGGTCAAATGGCTACCATGCCAAAACTGATATACAGATTCAATGTAATTCCTATCAAAATAGCAATAATATATTTCACAGAACTTGGGAAAACAATCTTAAAATTTATATAAAGCCAAAGGAGACAGAAGATCCAAAGCAACCCTGAGCAACAGATGAAAGAAGGTGGGATTACACTCCTAAACATCAAGCTATATTACAAAGCAACAGTGATTTTTAAAAAAATATGGTATTGGTCAAAAAACAAACAGTTTAAGCAATTGAACAGAACAGATTGCCCAAAGATAACCACAAGTACCCTTGGTCATCTAATTTTTGACAAAAGAGCCAAAAACATACATCGTAGAAAGGATATAGCCTTTTTAATAAAAGGTGCTCAGAGAAGCAGACATTCACACGCAGAACTCTTGACCCACACATACCTTGTGCCATGTACTAAAATCAAATCAAAGTGGATCAAAGACCTAAATATTAAAGCAGAAACACTGAGCCTCTTGGAGGACAAAATAACAAAACTCTTGAAGATATAGATGAGGGTAAAGACATTCTCAATGTGACACCTGATACAAAAGAAATAACCCCCAAAATCAACATATGAGTTTATACCAAATTGCAAAGATTCTGCACAGCAAAGGGAACAACAGAGTGAAGAGGAAACCAACAGAATGGGAAAATAAAATTATACCACCTACATCTCAGACAGAAGGTTAATAACTGAACATACGAAGAACTGAAGAAAACTAGACTCCTCAAATACAAAGACCCAATTAAAAAATGGGCAATTGAAATAAATACAGTTTTCAGAAGTACAAATGGCCAGAAAATAAGTTTTTTAAAAAAAGTCAACATCCTTAATCCGTTAGAGAAATGCAAATCAAACCAACACTAAGGTATCATCTTAGTGGTAGGTATGGAAGGGTCTAGATTCATTCTTTTGCATGAGAATGGCTTATATCAAGAATTCAAAAAACAATAGATTCTGGTAAGGGTGTGGGGAAAAAATGAACGCTTTCACGTTGCTGGTGGGACTGTAAACTGGTAAAACCACCATAAAGTTCTCAAAAAATGAAAATAGATATTCCACTTGACCCAATGATACTTCTTGTGGCTATCTGTCCAAAAGAGTTAAAAGCCCCATCTAACAGCAGAGATACATAAATATCCATATTTTAGCAGCACAACTAAATTATGGAAGATGTCAAAATGTTCATCAATAGACCGATGGATTAAAAATGTAGTTTATGTGCACAATGGAGTATTACTCTGTCATAAGGACAGGTAGATATAAATCATTTCTAGGTAAATGGGTATAACTTGAGACCATTATGCTTAGTGAGGTGAAACAGACCCAGAAGATTAAATATTGTAGTTTCTCTAATATGAAAAACATGAATGTAAATAAATAATTGAGTCAAATAACCGAGATGCGGGGAGTCTGAGAGGGCAAGAAATGGGGCAGGGAAGGGAATGCGAAGTTGTTGCAACACATGTGCACATAAATTTTTTTTAAGTTGCCAAAGTGTTTTAATGAAGAATAAGTAATGAATAACACAAGTGTTACTTGAATAAAGCAAGTACCCGTGATTGACTAGAGTTAAGGGACCCCCAGATGAAACAAGGGGCACTACAAGTACCTCACTGGGCCCCAACCACGGACCCCAAGACCTGGAGATCAGACACAGAGAAAACCAAATGACCAAGCTCTTTTGGCTGGTTCTGTCACTGGTTTTCCTTAAGGTGCCTGGTGCAAATATTTTGCCAATCAACAACTAGGAAATTAAGCCTGGTTCTAGGGTCTGTCACTCACAAAACTGTAAGATTAGTCAACTTCTACTTCCTGCCTTGGCTATATCCTATCTCTGTGTTCCCTGGAGTCTACCTTCTACCCAATGGGTTTCATTAAGATAAAGAAAGAAAGAAAGAAAGAAAGAAAGAAAGAAAGAAAGAAAGAAAGAAAGAAAAAAAGAAAGAAAGAAAGAAAGAAAGAGAGAAAGAAAGCCCTAATGAGACCATTTCTCCAAAGGTTTAAGGAATGAGTTGGTTACTTTCCTAGAAGTACATTTGATGAGGAGCCAGAGCAGGAACAACCAGTTCCATGTGAACGCCAAACACTGAGCCATGCAGTAGCAGCAGTCTCATGCATGACACCAATCCTTCCATTCCCACGTGTAGGGCGAGCTTCCCCTGCCTGACCTGAAACACGATATGCGAGATTCCCATTTGAGGAATCTCCTAGAAACCTGATCAAGGTCTTGTTCCCTCCTCCCCCATGGCTACCTGCTGATCAGCTCAGTCCCAGGATCAATTACTCATCCTAAAACACCTGCCTTCTTTGAGATCCCCCTTGGGAGTTAGGAGAGGAGAACAAGGCTCCCTAGCTACTCACCTCCTGTCAGGCACAGTTGAGGTCAGTGGTGTAGACATTGAAAATGTTCCCTTTCTATTCCCCTTTAAAATTGCCCGCACTCCACGTCTTGAAATACTACACCTATCAAACCACATGGTGAAGGACTGATTAACTTTTCTATTTCTATCATCAGCCATCTCCAGCGGCATCCAAATATCAACTTGATATAATTCTGGGTGAAATGCAGATAAACTTCACGTTTTGTTTATCAAGGCAGCATTTCAATATTTAATGATTTCTTTTCTCATTCTTTTTTCCTAGAATCCTGAAAATAGTAAAGCTAACACCTCCCAGTCCTTCCATGGTCCAGGCAAATTCTCTGAGTGTGGATAAGAGGATTCTTGCTTCTAATGAATGAGAAAGCGTCACCGTGGGTGATTTGTAGAAAGCTGGAGAACCACTGAGTTATGTCTATTCTTTCTCAGTGGAGGTGTTTCAGGAGCTCTTTTCCTGAGAACAAGTGCCCTGAATTTTTGTGTGACTAAAAGCACAAGGTGAGATAAGAAACTGAAAGTGAGAAAAAAATCAAGAAATGGGAGGCTCAGAGGTGGGTGGGAAAAGGGGCTAGGTGGGAAGATGACAAGCTTGGTAATTTTCTTTGGAATCTAGAAAATTCAATCCAAGGAAAAATATAAGCAAAGAACCTCAAAAGACAGCACACACACACACACACACACACACACACACACACACACACTGCTTTATCATAACCAATTACTATCTATAACATATTCTGTAATATCATATTGTAAACCAAATACATACAAGAAAATTTATCAAAAACAAATAAAACAAACCCACAACAAATTGCTAATAAATGTGTAAAAATAAGACTTTACTTGAAATAAGTTGTTCTACTCCTCATGGAATATGGAGGAATAAGAATAGCACGATGGGACTTGGACGTTGTGAGTTTTGGTTCCCTTTCACCGCACCCTGGCTGTAATTCACCTCTCTTGAGCATCATAAGAAAAGAACGATAGGAGGAGAAGGGGAAGGCCGCTCTGATCCCAGAGACGCCCTTGGGAGACACCATCCACAAGAATCACTGAAAATACAGAAGAGCCTCAGGGCCGACCCCATCGCTCCTTCAGGCCACTGGAATCTCTCAGACTCCCCCTCCCCAAAGCCCCTGAACACACAGGCTTGCTGTGGGAGAACCACCAGAACAGACCTGGTTGTCCTGGACCCTGACCAACAGGGAGACCCTGCAAGGGGGCAAAAGGAAGGAGGACCGCCCAGAGCAAGACAGGGAGGGATGGCGGGCAGTTCAGCTTCATACTGACCTCTAGGCATGTCCATGGGGTTAAAGCTGGCCAGCAGGTCACGGCACCACTGGCGGTCACCTTCCACTTTGCTCAGCCAGGTGTTGCAGTTGAAGTAGTAACGGAGATGAGGCCTCTTCATGTCAGTCACAATCACATGGTCCAAGTACCAGCTGGCATTCAAGCCAGTGTTGTCGTGCTCGATCCTGGGGCAGAAGACAATATCCACATTTTTATGGCAGAACCAAGATGGCGCCTTCCCTTTTATACTGCGATATCTGGTGTTTACTCCAAAGAGAACTTAATTTGTTTCTATTACTTAAAAATAATTTCTTTATCCATGAAATGGGAACTTTTGCAAAGTGGATGTGCACATTAATGATAGTTACACTGCTACACTGCTTTCAAGGAAATATTTTTTTCCGGTCTAAATTAGGGATACAGTAATCCAACACTCTGGTAGGCTGATGCATGAGGATTATAAGTTCAAGTTCAGCCTGGTCAATTTAGTAACTTAGTGAGACTCTGTTTCAAATATTAAAACAAGGCACATGGGACTGAGTATGTAGCTCAGAATGGAGGCCCTGGGTTTGAACCCCAGTACAACAAAAAAGTAGGGATCTGCAAGGTTACTGTAGGATCATCTTGATCTGCCCTTTCGGGTCCTGTCTGATCAGTGCTGCTTCCTAAACTTAGCCACTGGGAGCACTGCTCGCTCTTCCTACTCTGGCCCATGCTGTGCACACACTGTTTTCAGAATTCCTTTTAAGTCAAGGCCCATTTGGCAGCCCACCAAGAACTTGCAAAAGGGAAGAGTGATGCAGAAATAAACAGGAAGAAGCCAAGTAGACCATCTGACTTGCTGGACATGACTTGCCCTGGGGCTTAATCCCCCCTCCCATTGCTTAGACAGTTAAGTGAGTCCCTCTCCTCATGTCTTCTACAACCAGCAGACATGGTCCTTACTCAGTCCTGCTGGTCCTACTAGAGGATCTCCTACAACCAACCAGATCAGAGATGTCCCATAAAAGTGTAACATGAGAAGCACATTTAAGTCACAAATGTAATTTTAAATTTTTCTACATGTAGAAAGTTACAAAGAAACAGTTGAGATTAATTTTAATGATGCATTTAACTCCACTTGTAATATGTAAAAATACATTAACAATATATCTTACGTTCGTTTCTTATACTAAGACTCAGAAGAAAATCTGCCGCATGTTTTATATGTACAACACATCTTGACTAGGATTAGCCTTGTTTCAAGTGCACAATAGTTATGGGTGGCCAGAAGCTGCTTGTATTGGGCAGCATGGACATAGACTCCTCAAAATCTGCCCTTCACGTTTTCTTCCACTTCCTGTGGTACCCTTTGGCTACTTTCTTCCCTAGAACATGGCCGCTGGATGACCTCACCTTACAGAAAATGGCTCATCCCTGGCCATCACAGTGAGACTTTATCTATGAAGATCTTAGAGGAAAACCACAACCCAGTACAGCATGCAACCATGACACAGAGGTGACATTCTTGACACATGGGGCATTTTCTTTTGCAGGGATATATACTCTGCATAGAATAGAGCCTGGAACCTAGCAGTATTTTAGCTCCTTGTCATCTTTCTTCACACAGAGACACTCTGCTCAGCCCTGCGCTGTAGGAGCCTTTCCCTATGTTCAATTCCCTTTCATCTGTGCAAGCGGGGCCTTCACGAGCCTCTTCCTTTGTCAGCAATGACAGTCCATTGCTCTAAATTTTCAGGAAAGAGGAAGAAAAGATAGGACTCAACTGAAGTCACATTAGACCCCTATCCAGGCCCCAGTCTTGTGCAATCTAAACACAGATGATCCTAACTTCTAAAACATAAGCATGAACTTAAAGAGAAGTGGTTAGCAGGGACCAGGAGGGGAAGGAGGAGCTGGTGCAAGTTCCTGTTTTGTAACCAAGCTAGTAGAGTTAGCCCCACTTACACATTCAGGGAAACTTCCCAGAGAGAAAACTATTGGGAGAGCTCTCTGGCCAAAGGCATCTTGCAACATGACCCTGTTGAGCACTTACTGTGTGCCTCATACTGTTCAGAGCATGAATATTGAGTCCTCGGGTCATTACAGATGAGGTACCATTATTGCAGGAGGAAGATAAGGCTTGGAAAAGTAAACAGTACAAAATCCTATAGTTAATAAATTGCAAAGTAGACACTTAAATTTGAACTTAAAAATATTACTCCTAAGCACTGTGGTATAGTGTCTCTTGGAGTAATGTCTTAGGCTTATGAAAATTTGTCTCAAATTTCCCTAGCCTAAGAAATGAAACTTTAGTGGAGATTGTAGGGAACTGTGAATCAGGATGGAAGAGGACAATATTTGAACTTGGTGATCCTTCAGATGGTACCTGGAGAGAACTCAGTACTCAGAAAATATCTATAGGAAAATCAATTCCTAATCTATATGCATTTATCTCCATTTCCAGTTTGATCAGGGGCTAGAACCTCACCTGATTTTATAGATGAGGCCCACATTGTTGGTTCTCACCCGGAACACATCAACATTGGCTTTCTCAAAAGCAGACTCACTCCTGCAATGAATATGTACACATGAGACAGGACTGCAATCATTTTCTTCCTCCATTCTCCCACTCCTGAGAAGAGCTACATGCAACTAGACCCAGTCTGAGATTCCTTTCTGGCATGGATAGAAAGGAAGAGGTCAAGGATGGTTAAGATAATTTTTTTCTTTCATATCCAGGTTCATTGAGCCTTGCCATGAGTCACTAAAGCAAATACAGTGGGTATTAGTAGCCCCATTTTATAAGTGAGTAAATAGTTAACTGGTAGCAGAGCTGGGACTAGTATATGGCTCTTCAAAGTCGTGGTGCCATGCTTGCTGGTTGTACCAAGTCAGAAGGGTGGAGGAGGAAAGAAGGTGCAATGGATGCCTTGATGCCCTTGGTCAGCAGACCTTCTTGCCTCTCCCCATTACCTGTCTTGTTCTTTCTGGGAAGAGTTGCAATGGCAGCCCATGTGGATGTAGACTCTGGGTGGCAGGCTGCGGTCCTGCCATTCCAACAAGAAGGTAACCATTCCCTCCCAAACCAGCCAGGAGGAAAGTGGGGGAAATGAGGAAAACACATGTCTGGTATCTTGCAAATGGTGCAAACAGAAGAAAGTACACCTGAGATGTTCAGCATCGCAGTGCCAAGGGCAGGTCCAGACTCTGGAGCATCATAAATTCAACCAGCTTTGACACAGAAGGACTGGATCCACCTTTCTCAGAATCCTCCTGGAGTAGAAGTCTGAAACTCACGTTGATATCTGCACCATCTTCTGTGTGGGGCAAATCTCCTGCCACTGGAGCCCAGGCCGGCCAGCAGCTCTTCCTGCCCCCTAGCTGAGTCTTTTGGCCTCAGAGAGCAATGCTACTGGCCAGGGTTCCTAGGACTAGTGCACAGCGCAAGGAAAAAAGAAAACATCAGAGAATATCGGCCCATGCCGTGGCGTGGCTTTTTACCAAAATCCCATGAGTTGAAGGCTTGCTTCCAGCCTTGATGCTGTTGGGAGGTGGTGGAAATTTTAGGAAGTGGGTGCTAGGGCTCAGGGTCTAGCTCAGCAGTACAGCATCTGCCTAGCATGTATGAGGCCCTGGTTTCAATTTCTAGCACCGCAGAAAGAAATATAGGGTCTAGCAGGAGCCGGTAGATCCTCTGGGCTAGGTCTTTGAAGTGGGTGCTGACACCATAGCTCCTTCCTGTTTCTTCCTTTGCTTCTAAGTTGTCATCTGGTGAGCAGCTTCCTCCAGCACTGGCTCGCACCATAAAATGCTGCCTCACCACAGGCTCAAAAACAATGAGGACAACCAACCAAGGACTGAAACCTCCCAAACTGTGAGCCAAAATAAACCTTTCCTCTTAACTATTTGTTACAACAATAGAAAACTGACTAACACAACTTATTAGTTGCCAATAATATGCTTCAAAATTGAAGATGAGGTGAAGGGCCTTCTCCCAAGGCCACAAGGTTCACACTCAGTAACAAAAGGCTTTTAAGTTTCTGTACAGCCTGAAAAACTAGTATTTTACAAACAGACTCACTTTGAGAAACCATGAGGCAGGGCCGAGGCCCTTGTAACATAGACCATTGCTCACGAAAATATACACGGAGGTGACCTTGTCTGGGAAAAGAGGCACCCGAGGGGCAGCCTGATGCGGAGAAGTAAGGAGGTAAGAACCGCAAAGACATCTGGGTTTATTGGAGGGTGAAGGAGACTCTCAGGCTGGTAGCGTGGGCATGACCTCAGGTGGGCCTTTTCCTGGAGGAAAGGAGGGGCTCAGGCAGACTTCTGCACGGTCTGTACTCCATCACTGGCATAAGAAAGACGCTGAATATTGTCTGATGGCACTTGAGGCTGAGCAAGGAAAATAAGTTTCTGCATGAATAATCGGTTGATCTCTTTCCTGGGAAAACAAACGGAAGAGAGAAACTGCACCAACCAGCACTCCTGGGATCTGGCTGATGTGGGAATTTCACCTGCAAGGGAGAACAACAACACAACCCGGGCTTTGTTCAGGGTCATGGTCGCTGTTTAACTTGAAGCACATTTGGATGTCAATTTTGCACATCGAGATTTTGAGAATGAAAAACAAAACAATGAATAAATGGAATCTTCTCTGTCAGTACATGTGACAAGGCAAGTGATTTTCAGAAAAGATAAGTCTCTAAGACAAATATGCTTCTTGAATAACTACCCTCACAAGTTATATAATGTGATATTTTAAATGTCCCATTAAAAATTAAAGGCTAATTAAATTAGCCACTAAAAATAATTTTGTAAAGAGGAATAGCACAGTGGTTAGAGTGCTTCTCTACAAAGCACAAGGCCATGCTTTTATCTCCCCAACACCCTATAAGCTAGCCATGGTGGCATATCCCTGTAATCCCAGCACTGAAAAGGCTGAGACAGGAGTATTTCTACAAGTTTGAGGCCAGCCTGCGCTACACAGTGAGTTCAGGGCTAGCCTGGACTACGAAGCAAGACCTTGTCTCAAAAATGATTTTATAAAAGAATATGTAATGAAATAAAAGCATGTTTATGCAGTAGGTTTAAAGAAAAAACAGGTTTAAATTGAATAAATGAACAGAACAATCAATATAAAAAGGATACCACCTTCATTCAAAATATAGTGGGAAGATTTATACAAAATATCATGTCTGGATGCCAAGACAGTGATGAACTGTTGGTTTGCTCTTGTCTATGTTGTTTTCAAATTTTCCAAAGGGAACATGAATTGTTTTTGTAATTATAAGAAGTGCAATGCCATGTTCCAGCAACATTCCCGCCCCACCATGGCCAGCAGGCCAGGCCGAGCGAATTCTTTGGAAGGTTTAGGGTTGCGGGCCTTGTCTCCCGGGAGTGCACAGAACACTCCTGCAACAGCTGCTGCTGAGGAGAAGGGAAGAGGAGGGCAAGCATCCTACATTTAGCCAAATACAAGGTGTGACTTGAAGGAAAGCAGCTGGCTTTCTGGGGTACTTCTGGCAAGAGTTCTGGAGGGGAAGCTCTGGTGGTCCCTTTCAGCAAAGGGGAACCCTGTGCCCATGACATGTTCCATTGTGCTTTCTACATACGTGACTATGAAGGTTTATATTCATGGTATGAGGGTGGTGGGAGATATGTGGAAGTAGGATCTTTCAGGGACTTGAGCCGAAGGAGCATGCCACCCATCACAGGCCATGCTGGGGGTCAAAGATAGTACTGGATGTGATGATGAGCTTCCTGGGTGCTCCCAAGGTGGAGACCTCCCTCTCCTTGGAAGGCAGGGAAGCTTTCTCTAGGTCAGGACTCTATTTCTCATCAACGAGAAAGGGCTGCAAAGAAGCTCATCTGACTCCCTTGCTTGGGGAGGGGCTGCAGTAATCCCCAACAAGCTCTCAGACCCAACCATTCTGGGGTCAGATTCTAAAATATGTACTTCCAGTTGAGGGGTGGGTATAACAAGGGTCCCTGATCAAGGAAATAACAGATATACAGACCCTTCACACTTCCTGTGAGAGGCTGATCCAACCTCAAATCAAGGCTAACATCATGGGCAGCCTCTGCTGATGCCCCACCATGCAGCAGAGCCTGCATGGAGCATTTTAGCCACTGACCAGACAGGGCCATCAGGCTAAAATGCCAGGCATTTTCCAACACTCTCAAGTGGTGCATTCTCAGCAGGAGAACAGTGTTCCAGAAGATACATGAGATCCCATCCTTTTGCCATATCCTGAACACATAACCTCATGTTGGGGATGGTTCTATGTAAAGGGAATGGAACCCACACCAGAGATGAACTTCCTCTGGGAGACTCTTAACATCTGACACCGAAGTTCTTGAGGTCAAAACTATTTTGGACTGGGGGGAAAAAAAACTACTAAGCCATTTGAGAATGGAAAACGATGTTTCAGGGCATGGGGAAAAAGGCACAGGTGTGAGTAGGAATCTGGATGACAGGGAGGACAGAGGACAAGGAGAGAGGATGAGAGATGTGGCCAGAGTCTGTGGAGAAAGAAGTCAGTGGCATTTCCAAGATCAGGCCTGGCTGAGTTTTAATGCCAAGGGTCTACTATTCTATTCTAAGTTAGTGTTGCTAAAATGTGAAGTCTGTCTAGTGCCCAGAGCTATCTGTAATGTCTGTACATATAAAAAATGGTGTGTGAGTATGTGAGTATGCATGTATGTGTGTATGTGTACATGTATGTGTAGGCCAAGAAGCTTGGATCGAGTTGACACTGTAGATTGCCATCAGGTTTGGGTGTAAAGAGGAAGAAACAGACAACAAGATGTGATGAGACTGGGGACCCTAGGGTCAGGGTAGTAGCAATGGCCTGAGCTAATTGGGTCTATATTTCAAACCACAGTCATCTTGCAGGCTGGGTTGTGTGGGTATCCTGGCATCTCTCCCAGCTAGATTCACAATTTCCATCTTAATGAAAGGATTTTAGATGACCAGCACCATGCCCATGCATTTTCCTCTGTAGACTTTTTCAGTGCCTACTCCAGCCGGCCTCTGGCCCCCTCTTCCCTATTTCTCCTGTTCACTGTGGTCAGATGATTGTGGTCAACATCATAAGTTGAGCATCCACCTATCAGCTTTCAAGCAAAGCCCTCTTGAGTCTGACCTTGCCTGTCCAATCTTCCTTCTCTTTAACCCTCACCATGACCCACACTTCCAGGAACAGACCTCTTCCATTTAGGCCCGGGGTCCCTCTGCCACTTCTATAAACTTGTAAGCTGATCCTCTTAATCCATAGGACCCTCTTGTGCCTCTTTCATCTGAGTCCTTTACAGCATGGGAGGCCCAGACTATGGCCACCCCTGTGCAGTCTCAGTCCTGCCACTCCACACCTATCTACTGTGCTCTGACTATTCTCAAAGAGCTGGAATAGATGCCGAGGGTCCACTCAAACCTCTCTTGGCTTGCATCCTGCAGACTCATCTACCACCCTGGCCCTCCCCACCCTCCCTGGACTGCAGCTGCTGCTTCCACCTGTACCCAAAGCCCACTGATCTCAAGTCCTCCTTGCCACTCAGGTCAGGATTAGTGCTAGATCCGTCGTCTTGCTGCCAAATCTGGAGCGTGTTGCAGAGTGAGGCGGAGGACCTGACCAGCCTCTGGGTAAATAAGGACTGTTGATTCTTGATCTTGGGGCTGATCGGGAGAAGCCGGCTGCCTTTGCTTTGGGTCTTGCCAGCTCACTTGCACCTCATGCCTTTTTACTCATATACATGAGGGCTGAAACTCAGACTCCCAAAACGGGGTCTCAGTGACAGCCCTTCATACTGCATTGTAATAGTAACTTCCAGAATTCCCTGAGAGGATATTTTAACCCACGGGAAGGGTGAGGGGGAGGACTATATGCACAACAGGAGGAAGGACAATGAGGACCCAAAGCAAAAGGAGAAAAGGGTCTTTATGTTGGAAAAAGCAGACTGCGAACCCCAGAAACCAGCCAGTTCCCCATGTGCTAGGGGTTTCTCCTCATCTTTGTACACCTGCGGCAGGATGCATGGCAAAGAGGACGGGTATTCCATGTATTCCCTTTACCGTGCCCACATCATTGAAGGAAAAGAGTTCCACGTGCGAGTCCCACACAGTGTGAGCGGTACAAGGAGGCGGGTACCCTGTTCTGCAGAAACGGACAAAACAGCACGTTACGCCTGCCTCAGCACTCCTGCACTGGCTCCCGGCTCACGCTGGGGTGATGTGTTGCAGGGCTGGCCAGCCTGAGGGCCAAGTCCAGCTTCCTAGCCTGGGGACCTCCTCGCCCTCTAAGGCTTTCCTTACCAGTTCTGTAGGTGCAGGTCATAAACTTCAATGGTCAAGACCATTGGGCCTCAAAAGGGATCTCTTGCCCATCCCAGGGCCACAGCACCAGGGAGTCAACTAAAGTTATATACCAAAAACTTGGGTTAAGAACCAGCTTTCCCATCAACTATTCCAGTCTAGGCCTTAGTTTCCCCGTGAAAAGGTTAGAATAGATCAATTCTTGGCTGTGGAAATTTTGACTTGAACAGAATTTTTTTCCAAAAACTCAGTGGATAAGACAATTGTAAGTGGAGCTGCTCTGAAAGGTGGGGTATGGTGGGCCCAGAACCAGGGTTGGTTCAGTCCCTTTCCACAAAGCTCAGCTGAAAACCATGGACTAAATCATCTCTAAGGGGGCTGGAGGAATGGCTCAGCAGTTAATGCACTCACCTAGCAAGCACTTAGACAAGCACTATGTACCTGAGTTCAACTCCCCAGCAACACATAAGCTGGGCACGGTTGTGCACAACTGTAATCCCAGCACTCGGGAGGCTGAGGCAGGAGGATTGGCCTGCGTCCAAGGCCAGCCTGGGCTCCATAGTGAGTTCAGGACCAGCCCGGGCTCCAGAGCAAGACTCAAAATAAATAAATAAATCATCTCTAAGGTCCCAAGCTGCCTCTGAAATTCTGTAATTCTGCTACCGCGAGCTTGAGTTTTGTCATGTGCACATGTGAATGTGCGCTAGTACAGAGGGAAAAAAAAAGAAAAGAGAGGGCTGCATTCTTTGCCCCCAGGAGGCTATAGTAGAGTGAAGGTCATGAGGCATACACAGCGCACACCTGGATAACAATCACAGTCCATATGGCTGAGTGTGCACAGCTGTCAGGCAGGTTTCACATGATGCTGGTCCGCGGACAGCTCGAGATAAAACATTTTATGCACCTGCCTCCCTCGCATCAGTGATCTTCCCAACTTTCCATCTCTCAACAGCCCTGTGATGATTGATGAGGAAACCAAGGCCTGGGTACGATGAGATTTGGCCAGATTACATGGAACTGAATGGTAAGCTTGACCTAGACCCAAGTTTCTTGGTCCTGAGTGTTTATTCCCGCAAATCAAGGGTTAGCTAATGTGAATTCTCAGAAGATCCAAATTAGGCCATTACTGTTCACAAAATCAAGAAGGGGCTGAGGGAGGTTGACGAGAGACCATCAGGAAATCTCTGGCTGATAGAAGGTTTGTTGTCAGAGGCCTCTCACCACTTAAAATGCCCATGGTCAAATTTGTCTTCACTCTACAGAAGTGACCACCCCTGGGTTCCAGAACTTCATTGGCCCAGACTATTTGCCCCAGGGCCCCACCAAGGCCAAGGTAGTACTCACTTGCTGGTGAGATGGAGCTTGGGAGAGAGCCCATTCTCCCCAAAAATTGTGATGAAGACATTGGCATCTGTCCCTGCGCCACGAACATCCCCTGTGGCTGTGACCACCTCGTACACTGGAAAAAGAAAGAAAAAGTCAGATTTCAGGCTACTAGGAGAACCCGGACCCACACGTAGGCTTGAAGAAACCAGAGCTTATGCTCAGAGGACTCTGGGAACTCCCACCAGCCTCTGAGTCAGGATCAGACCCACAAAATCCCTTGCTGCAAGACTGGAATCTCACCCATAATACTGCGTGCTCCTTTGCTGAATGATGCATCTGAGAGCAAGGGGGACAAGCTCAGTCACAGCCCACAATGTCAATACTACAAACAAGCCCAAGGCCTCTTGAGATGCGCAAGGGAACCTTTCTAACACAGCTCACCAGTACCCTTCTAGACACAGCCTTCTTCAAAGGCTCACTCTGGCTCCTAGCTTTCTCTTACACAGTGTAGACAGGCCAGCCCTCACCTCCCATCACCACCTGGACATTACCATCTCAGTCTCAGGAGAGGCTACACCAGCGCTAGGTGTGCAGAGATTTGCAAGGAGCCATTCTTTTGTGGGGACACTAAGATCCCTCTGTTGGTCCCTTATGATGCTTGCCAGGTTTTCTGTCAGCATCCTGTTGAGCCAGAGTGTGGGGACTATTAGAGCCCTTCCTGCTAATGAGCAAGAGAAGACAAGGATCCACCTGGGCTCTTAGAGATGGCAGAATCTGTCTCAATGAGGTAAAGTAAACTGATTAGGTATATTAGGTGTCTAGAAAAGTGTTGGAAAAGCTTCAGGATTTACCCCCAGAATCCTAGAACAGACCTGGCCCAGGGCGCGTTAGGGCAAGTCCCTATTTCAAAGAGTGAAAACAGCCACGTCATCTTCATCTGGCTGCTATTTCTGACTCCAAGGTAAATATAGTATCCCCAGCCTATTTAATTAAAAGCTCACTTGTGAATCAGAGCTTGTGCCAGAGCAGCTGACGTGAGGAACCCACCACATACGTGTGCAGCAAGGCAGGCTGAGTGAGAGAAAACCACTTGTGTCAGAGGAGTGGATCCTGCAACGTGGGGAGCCAACAAAATGTAAGGGGGTGTTTACACTCTGGGAGCATATGGCAGAACATGGGGCTGTGTTAATACCAATACTTAGCAAGTGCAGCCATAAGCAATACTGACTGATGCTCACCGTGCTCAGCCCTGAGTAAGGGGCTTTGTAGGAATTATTGCACTTGATTAGTGAAGCAAATCTCCTCCCAGCCCTGATTCCAATCTTTGCAGAGCGGGTCCCCAGTCAGTCAGCACATTGGAGCTGTCCCAGCAAGGCCCAGCTGATGGAGAGGCTCTAGGGGTTAGACATTCTTATCTTTCAAACTCAGAAGCCATTCTAGAGAGGAGACGTGTCCCAAGCACGAACGGCAAGGTTGCGGTGCAGAGGGGAGGATGGAAGATACATGTGCTAAACCTGTGGTACAGATACTGCTCACCCACAGCAGGCCCACAGGTTCATGTGGGCTGGGGCCAAGTGCTCCCCTTCTGTGTCACAGATGGGGGAAGGGGGGCAGCTACTGGCTCTTCCACTTAAAAGCAGGGTGTCCTTGGGCAAAGCTGGCCTCTCTGTAACATTAGACAATAATGTCTGGTTTTCAGAGCTGCTTTGAGGGCTAAAGGTAATGCATCTGATTAAACAACACTTTTAAAAAAAAAAAAAACCCTATTGCTTTTCATGCAGAAAAGCCCTTTTCAGCTCCAGAAGCAAAGAGCTCATCCTTTTGTCAGACAGGATGTTAACTTAACTAGCGTGCACTTGATGAACGTACATTCCAGAAGCTCTTCAGGAGCCCTCTAACCCTACCGTGGTTTTTGTAGACCTGTGATGACCAGAAGCAATGGTTTTGGGGGACAAATGGAGCTTTTGATGGCCTCAATTCTGATGAAAGCTGTTGAGTCACCATGAGGAGGAAAATCAAGCAGTGCCTGTGTACGATTCCATGACAATCAGAGGCTTCCTAGTTCACAGTCTGCACCAGCAAAGGCTTGGCCCTGGCCCTGCCAGCCGCAGGTCAGAGCCGGCACATGCCCACTGGCTTTCACAAACTCAAGGACATTTCCAAACCGAGTGTCTACAGAACAAAGACCAGCTGCTGTAAGTTCCAGAGCCACCTCCCATGACAGAAGATAGAGAAGCCTCGGGGCGCCTAGGAGAAAGGGGAGTCTGTGTTAGAGGAGAGAGACGAGAGAACTACCTCGTTAGCCGTTTCAGGGTGCACAACTCCTTCAATAAGACATTATCCGTGAGAAATCGACTGGGTGGACTTAATTATAATTGAAACTGTCTAGAAAATGAAAAGGTGTGCCACAGACATGACAGTATTTGGAATGCGCATAGCCAACTAAAGACTCACACCGTGGATACAAGGAACTCACACAAACAAGGGGAAGAGGCCGTAACTTTAAACAGGCAAAAATAAATCTTTATAAGTTAATTATACACTTACGATAAGTGCCAACAATTCCCCTTCTAAATACTGACCCAAGGGAAACAAAAATGTGTCTGCACAACCCTATGAACACAACATGCTTAACAGCTTTCTTCCCGATAAGTACAAAGCGGGAACCAGCTCCATGTCCATTAACAGGTGACTGGGTAAACAAACCACCCAAAATCCGTACAGCAGAATACCGCTGAGCGATAAGAGGAGTGAACTGCTGACGCGGGCAGCACGGGCCAATCTCAAGCACATGATGCTGAGCCAGAGTCAGACAGGAGACGTTTCATTTTTTATAATGAAAAGATATTTACATGAAACTTTGCAAAGATAAGACTTATAAGAGAAAGCAGAAGAATGGCTGCCTGGCATGAGAGTAGGGACTGAGAAGAGCCCAGGGATCCTTTGGGCTCCCCCGTGTGAATGTTCTGTGTACTGATTTGCTAGAGGCTGCATGCGTGCAATGCTAATCAAAGAGGACATTTAAAATAGGCGCTCTTTACTGCAAGGAAGGGCATGACGCTTCCGTGAAGTTAAAAAGTGGACAAAAGACTTAAACAGATAGGCCACCTAAGGTGATCTACAAATGGTGAGGGACGTAGGGGAGACGCACTCAGCACCATTATTCTTCAGGGAAATGCAAATTAAAAGCATTTGTGATAGTACCACATACCCACCAGAATGGCTGCAAGTGAGAATACTGGCAGTACCAAGTACTGGTGGGAATGAGGAGTACCGAGACTGTCCTACATGATGGTGGGTGCGAGTGTGCAAGCACCAGTGCACAAACACGTGCTCACCCTGTGGCCCAGCGATTGATTCTACTTCCAATTACAAAGCCAAGGGAAACGAGTGCAAGTGTCCATCAACAGATGGGGACAAGGTTTCTAGCAGCCTGCCTCATAACAGTAAAAAAAAACCCTGGAACTATCCCAAATGCCCAACAACAGGGGATGGTTAAACACATAGTGAAGTATTTATAAAGTGCAATAGTACTCAACAATAAAGAAGAAACTGTGTACGGCAACACAACATGGATAGACCTCTCAGACATAACAGGGAGTGAAGAGAGATGCAAAAAACCATGCACTACGACTGTTTTTATATGAAGTTCAAAATACTCATCTGTAATAGATTGAGGGGAGTTATTAGGTCAGGAAAGGGGTGAAAAGGAACTTTGTGGGGTTGGAAATGTTCTGCATCCTGATCTGAATAGTGGCTGCATGAGCAGTTGTCTTTCTTTCTTTCTTTCTTTCTTTCTTTCTTTCTTTCTTTCTTTCTTTCTTTTTTGAGACATTGTCTTGCTGTATATTCTAGGCTGATTTTGAACTCACTATATAGCCCAGATTAGCCTTGAAATCACAGTCATTTTCCTGCCTCAGCCCCTCAAGGGCTGAGATGAGGGCTGTGTGCCACTACACCCTGCTAATCTTTATATAGTGCTAAAGATTTCAACCCAAAACCTTGCACATGCTAGGCAAGTGCTTTAACTAAGTACTTTTAGTCAGTTATCCTTCTAGCCCAAGCAGGTCAACACTTATAAAAGTTCATCATTTTGTATTTTTACAGTCTCTCTCTCTCTCCCTCTCCCTTTCTTTGTGTGTGTGTGTGTGTGTGTGTGTGTGTGTGTGTGTGTGTATCTTCAACTCTAAAAATAACTCTAAAAATTAATTAAGAAGTTACATGTGGGAGTCAGATGTCACAAAACTCCATTTTTTTTTCCAGAGAGGAGTATATCAACTAATTAAAAATTTCCTGGTTAACACAAAGATCTGTCAAAGGCAACATAATGTTTCTCCTGACACAGAGCTTGGTACATGGAAGATACTCAACAAATACTTAACGGAATGAATAACTGATTGCATGGTATGAATCAATGAATGGATTAAATAATCAATGAAATGAATAAGGATAATGAAGCTAAACCAATCAGGACTTGAATTCCAATTCTATCATTAGTGGCTCTGTAATTTCAACTGAATTTCTTGCTAAACCTCAATTACCTTATTTCCAAAGTGGTATAATTTCTTCTTTGAAGAATTGTAGTAAAAATTATGTATAAAAAAAAGTTTTCAGTGATCACAGTTACTGACTCAGCACTGCCACTACTGGGAATGTTTCTTCCACAGTTGAATGAAAAGGTGATGCATGAGTGCTTATGGTCACTCTCCATCACATCACCTTTATTGTCACCGCCATCAGTATCAGCATCACATCACTGCTATGATGTCCTGCAACATCCCATGAAGCTGCCTTTGGAAGTGGTATCTCAAGAAACACTGGTTGACCCCTGTGTGGGACACCTGTGTAAATGGCCTCTAAGTTCTCTCAACTTTCAGTTTCCAGTCTGAGCCACTATCTTCTCATCAGGGGTCTGTCTCAATCAGAAGGCATACCCATATGCCCAGTTTAGCGGCCCAGTCCCTGACCATCCGTGAACTTGGATACAGGCAGAAGTCAGCAGATGTCTTACATATGTCAGTTTGGTAAATACCCCAGTTTGATCTTCTCCAACTGGTTTTACCATGGTCAAGACTGCCTACTACTACAACAAGAACCAGCCAAATCTGTGACTTTCAAATCCTAACTCTGTGCTACTAATTACTTGATCTTGAGTGAATTCTTTAATGTCTCTGCATCTCAGGATCCCCACCTTAATAAACTAACTTGGCTCACTGAATTGTTGTGAAGACAAAATTGATTAATATGAGTAAGACCTGTGAAATGGGACTAATTATATTTTATATCTGTTCTCAGGGATCTTGAGGATAAAATGTGAGGATGGACAAAAAAGGCCCCCAAAAAGAAGAAACAGGAGAGAGACCATCACAGTCACACTGAGAGACAGAGCTCATGAACAGAAACGAATAAGGGTTCTAGGAGGGTCTAGAATGTTCTTACCAGCAACTACGTGGACTGGGGAGATTCACTCTGGGGGCTGGGAATGCCTGCCCAGGATGCTGGCCCATATCCCAAATACCACTGATCAGTGCCTGGAGCATGGGCACTGAGAGAAGGTGAGCAGGCCTCACTGGTTCTGGACTTCCTTCTACAAGCAGGAGATACCCAGGACACCACACCTGAATGCCTGTGAAATGGGACTGACGACCCCTACCTTGGCTGTTCTCGGGGAACTTGAAAATCAAATATGGGGGTGGATGGTCTCAGGGATCAAAGGTGAGACCTCAAAGGTGCCTGACCAAGACTACCTTGTTTGAGCCCAGGTCTGTGCCAGGAGTTGAGTGATAAGAAGGAGGGACAAATAAAGCAGGGTCCCATCATCATAGGGTCCAGGGAAGCTGAGGTGACAAGCCCAACACCCCAAATTTACAGGCAAAAAATGGAACCACTGGGAATCAAATGTAATGAAGACCTCTCCTTTTCCCTCAGCAACTTCCACCCACTAGGCGTGGGGTAAAGGGTCAGGCTGCCCTACAAGCATCCCTTCAGGGCCCAAGTCACTTTGAATGCTCTGCCTGACAGAGAACACATCTGTGGTGGTCAGGCTGGAGCAACATCCCTGGGATACTAAAGGACATGGGGAGTGGGGAACGCTCTAGTCTCGTCTATTCTGTCACTAGAAACCTGCTAAAGAGCAAGTAGCCTCACCTGTGCCAGGGGCCCTGCCCGGGTGCCCAACTTCGCTCCCACCGGGAGCTTAGAGTAGACACATGGCATAACCAGCAAGCTGGGACCCTGAGCTCACTCCTCAAAGCAAGGGCCATATCCAGCACCCAGGGGGACCACGCACCCTTGGCTTTGTAGTACTCGTGCTCCAGCTCCTCCTCGTCGTCCTCCGAAGCATAGTTCAGCAGCTCCTGCTCGTACAGGCCCAGAAAGTCTATGTCTTTCTTCCTCCTCTTCTTCTTTTGGGGCATCATTTTGTCAGCCTCCCCTTCCCACACCCGCAGGCTCAGGTGTCCAACTTCTCACACTTGCATGGACCTGAACTACAGGAACCGCGGCCAGAGTGACCAGACTTCCCTGAGCTCCCTGCCCTGACGCCCCGTTCTCTCTATTCCTAAGCCAAGCGCAGTACTTTTTTGCCCTTCCTCTCCTGGCGTCTTCCCCCGTCTCCCACTCTGCACCCGCCCTGGGGTTCTCCGTGAGCCTCGTCGCTTATTTATGAGGATGAGACACACCAACCTCATTTCCCCCACACACCCTCCCTCTATTGCCCGCCCCCGAGACTCAGATGACACTGGAAACTAGGCATCCATTTCCCACCGACCTCACAACCGGGCACCTCTCCAGGCTACTCCAGGGGCAGATGCCCCCAACCCCACCCCAGAATACCTCCCTCCCTTAGCCTCACAGCCAACAAAAATCCGAATGACATCCAGGGCATCCGCAGGAGGGCAGGGCCCTGGACTCACTCACGCCACTGGGGCTTAGAAGGCTCCGTTTCTCTTCATTATTTATGGCTTCTGATCATCTTACACAGCGGGCGCTTTTCTACTGGATCCTTCGCCATCTCTTCCCTTCCATCTGCTCCAAACCGTTGGCTTCTGGAAGCGACTGGGGAGAATGGCTGCACCTCACAAGCACTCAGACTCACAAAGCAGCCACAGAGTTGGGTTAGTGCCTGGCTGGGCCAGAGCCCAGGACCCCAGGGAAGCTCACCCAGCCAGGCCGGACGAGCCTCACAAGCATCTGCCTTACCAAAAATTCCTCATTTGTCCATATTTCTGTTTGCACTTTCAGCTAAAATAGTGAGCCCCTCAGACTCACCCTAGGCCTCCCAGCTCACCCCCCTCGCTTCTCCATCCTTAGCTCCTTGTGAAGGATTCTGAGCCAGCAAGAGGAAAAGAGGCAGACTCTCCTCCCTGCCCTCAATAAGGAGGAGAAGTTCTCTTGTGGCCGTGCGTCTCCTTTTCCTTGTATTTTTTGTTTATTTTTCCTCATTTTATTGATATGAATGTGATACATAATGTTTACATCGAGCTTGAATATTTTGTGCCCATATATACTGCATCAAAATTACAAGCTCTACCCTGTTCCTTGGTTATTGTATTGGGGCATCTAAGTCTTTATTACAATTTCTTATAACGCCAAGTTGTAATATTTCATGTAAGTTTTATAATACTTAAAGATTCAATTCTCTTGAACTCATGAGAGGGCAATGTACTATTTCCTGGCTATGTGGCCTGAAACTAGACATTTCCTGCATCCAGCACCTCTCTGCTCAGACCTCGTTTCACTGACCATGACTCCAACCCTAAGTCCCCGTGCCCTCCAGCCAGTGCCTCTCTTGCCGTGTTCTGGCTCTCTGTTCTGAGCTACTCTTTTTTTGGGTCAATGATTCCCAAAGAGATTCCTAGTCACCTAGACTAGACTATCCAGAAACTCACCAAAAAAAAACAGATTTCTAGGCCTCTGTTAAGTTTACTAAATCCAATTTCTGAAGGGGAAATAGGAATCTACATTTTCAACAATCCATCCACCTCTCCCTACCATTGCCCCCAGGGCTTTTTATAATATATTTAGTACAATTGGAAGCCCTAGTGGTTGATGTCTTCCCAGGCGAGCCTCCTGGCCTGCTCTGCTCACTGGACTAGCTCCTGTCCTGGAGTGCCCAACCCTGGCTACATGCTGAAGTCTTTATGTGCTGCTGCCTGAGCCTGGGCCCTAGAGATCTGATTCACTCGGTCTAGGGTGCAGGTTTCAAAGCTCACAGTGATTCAAATATGTGACAATGTTGAAGGCCACTGCATTCCTCCTCAGATAACTGGGGACACCAACAGAAGTCTCCTAGAAGCACTGCATGTGCTTTGTGCTCCATGCTAACAGAGCAATGGCCAAGGGTGCATTTTGGAGGACGAGAGGACAGGGCAGCTCACCTGAGCAGCAGCGCAGCATTCAGTGCCCCTCCGGAAGCCTGGGGCAGCTTAGCTTCTCTTCTCTCTTTGGGGCCATCCAGATCCCCCACCAGGGGGAGGCATCTCTGATCTCAAACATCCTTGCCAGAAAGACCAATCCCATCTCTCCTCCCCTACTCTACTGAGGGGCCACCCCAGGGCAGCTCCGAGCATGTGGTGGCACATGTCTGTCATCCCAGTACTCTGGGAGGCTTAGGCAGGAGGATGGCAACTTTGAGCACAGCAGAGGCAGTTTAGTGACAGCGAAATCCTGTCTCAAAAAGTTATAAAGGGTTAAAACGCTTGCTTAGCAAGCACTAAGTCAAGCGCTAAGCACCCAAGTTTGATTCCCCAGCACCACATAAACTGGGTGTGGTGGTGCATGCCTGTCATCCCAGCACTCAGGAAGCTGAAGCAGGAGGATTGTCCTGACCAGCCTGGGCTACAGAGTAAGACCCCGTCTCAACAAAAATAAAAAAAGAAAGAAAAAAAGAAAAAGAAAATTTAGTGAATTGAAGGCATAGCCTAGCGTAAAGGTCTTGAGTTTAATCGAACGAGAGAAAAAGTGAGTGAGAAGACAGAAAGAAAAAGGGGAAGGGATGCTGGGTGGGGAGAAAGAGTCAGAGTCAGTCAGAGACCTGGATACATGGGGACAGAATGAGATTCAATGGTGGGTGACGCGCGCCCCCTGCTGGCATTTTGTCGTTTGACCTTGGGACTTAGAAAACTTCTAGGAAATCTAATTTGGCGTATGGATCCTTTCAGAGAAAAAAAAATACTAAAAATTTCATTTTAACGAATTCTCAATTAGAAAAAAATTATTGAAATACTTTCTGAAAAAAATCAAATTACTATTTTTAGAGAATCCCATAGTCTTAGAACACATGAATAAGACAGCAGAATCGGAATTAGTAGTGAGCACTGACAGGGAGTTGAAGCAGCTGGGACTTTCATATCGCTGGGAGGAGTGTGAAACAGTCCAGTTGCCTGGAGAAGGAAAAATGCCCTCTTACACAGCTACCGATCACTGCTTGCACAAACCCAGAAGTTCTACTTCTGGGCCCGCACCTAAGAGAAATCAAAATGTGCCCACACGAGACGTGAATGAAACTGTCCACAGAAGCCTTATCCTTAACAGTCCCACCAATTGGGTAGTGGGTTAAAAAAAAAACGAGGTACATCTATGTGGAAGAATACTTCTCAGTGATGAACAGAAAGTGGGAGTGCATGCTAGTGTCGATATATGAGTGCATCTCAATTTAATCTATCCCTTATCCCAATCTCCTACGTGGAATAAACCAGGTGAGGGAGTGGCTGGAGGTCCCGGGGAGCAAGACTACATACTGTAGGGTTGCACTTACACAACATTCTCAAAAAGATAAAGCCGTGGGATCAGAAATAAGCCAAGGGTAGCCAGGACCTGGCTTGGGGAGCGTGCGGACAACCAGGAAGCTTGAAGAGGCACCGTGAGGCCTCAGAAGCCCCTCTCCTCCCCCACCTTGCCTCTTCTGCTGCCTTTCCAAGTCCACACTGACAGCCCAGCTGGGTCCAGCCCCTGCTGCTAGGCTGGTCATCGTGCTTTCGTGTGACGATCCTACACCTGACCAGCTGTGAAGGATACTCAGCCCGCCACTTGTCAGACCCACTTCTCATTCCAGGCAGCACTGACGTCTAGATGAGGGGAGGCAGCAGAGGCCTGGGGCCACCACATCCGCCCTTTTGGGTGTAACATGAGCCCCTCAGCTGTGCAGTGGTCAGGAATCCTCAAGGCTAATGCTGGTTCTCAGAATCCCAGCAGCTGTGGTGTACCTACAAAATCACAAAGGCAGACAGGGTAATTACTGGGACCCAAACCTCTGACAACAGGGAAAATCAGTGACCATCTGCGCTTGTGTACACACATATGGATGGCAACATGCAAAAATAATCTCACTACCATGATCTTCTCCCCGTTCATGTATTCTCTGCTGAATGGCTTTGGTTCTCTGGCTCAGAACCTGTCACTTACGCTCCAGAACAACTGAATTTTACCAGCCAGGATTCTGCATTGCAAACAACAGAAGCTACCACTGGGTAGCTTAAGTTTACAATACAAAATGTATCTAAATTTGATGAACGAGAACTCAGAATTTCCCTGAGGTCCAGGAAGCATGCTAAGGGACTACAACCTAGAGATAATTCCCATAATTGCACAGGTCCAGTGGACACACATCACTGTCCCCAAGCTGAGCTTAGACCTGCAGCCTGCATAAGCTCCAGCATGAGCTGCTGCTGTTAGAACCTTGCTCCTGCTGGTGCTATTCTCACCAGGATGGACTCTACTGTCTTTTGTCCGTCAGCCTGGGCCTTGTGCATCCAACAGGTTGAGCCTCTTCTGGAAAAGAAGTACTCGGCACTTCTAACTCTCACCTGAGGACATGTTTGGATCTAGAATGTCTCCCAAAGTTCCCATGTGTCCTGAAGTGGGGGGTTAGAAGGTGATTGGATCACAGGGCCGCTGGTGCATCTCTGGGTTGATCCATTGGCATATTCATGGCTGAATATGCTATGAGGAGGCAGGGCCAGGGCTGGTGGGAGGTGTGAGCACATAGGAGATGTGACCTAGCAGGGGGTGCTCTTGTCCCTGGCTCCTCCCTTATGTCTCTGTGTCCTGACTGACATGGTTGACAGCTTTCCTCTGTCCATGCCTTTCCACCATGCTGTTCCTGCCTCATAGCCAACCAGTTATGACGCTGACTCTTCTGAAAACTGTGAGCCCAAATAAACCTCTCCTGCTATAAGTGGGCATCAAGCATGTGGTCCCCGGGACAGGAAAGTGACTCATACAGGAGCTGAGCTCTTCTGCAACTTTAAAAAATGATTCAGATGTTGGGTTGCCAAAAGAACAGCATATGCTTACGATGCTAACAGGATTTCAGCTTGCAGAGCTGATGGCAGCAGTCCTCTGAAGTCTGGCTCAACCTTCTCTTAACGAGAGCCACATTGTGGGTCAACTGGAGAATACTTGTTTTCTAAACACCTGCTTTTCTTCTGAAAGCCTCAGTTCACACTGGCATTAAAGTGTCTTGCTGTTATTTGAGGCACTGAGGATTGAACCCGGGGCCTGCACACTGGGCTATATCTCAACCGTTTTTAATTTTTTCTTTTTTTATTGATACAGGGTCTCACTAAACTCACCAGGCTGGCAACTCCTACTTTAGCCTCCCAGAGTGCTGGAATTAGAGGTGTGTGCCACTATGCCTGGTTTGCATGTATCTGTCAGCCCACTCTGGCTACATAACAAGCAACCACTACATGCTCAGTGGCACAAACATTATTTTTTCTTTTGGGGGGACTGGGCTCTGATCACTCACCTCTGCAGGACTCAGCTGGCATTTGTCCTCCAAGCTATGAGACCTTTGCGGGGCAGCTTTAATGTTCAATCTAGGTGAGGCTGAAGAAAAAGCAACCCTCCAGGGAAAGTGTTCTCATGACCGTGGTGGAAGTCCAGGGCAGAAAGGGATAACGACCTACACAACATCAGCACATCAAAAGCTTTTGCTTTCATCCCACCTGCTACCGTCCTTTGAGCAAACAAAGCCACTTGTTTTGACTCTGACCGGAACCAGAGTCAAGGGCAGACGTATGTTCTGACTTGTAGGAAGGTCTGTAGAGCTACATGACAAAAGGATTGCACGCAGAAAGGAGTGAGATATTGAGATAAATTTAATCTACCCCCTGGCTATCTTTTTCCCCAGACTGCAGCCACCTCCAAGCAAGTCCTGTGTACCTCCAGTGCCCAGTGGAGAAGAAGGGATGCAGCTCTCAAGAATTGGTACACGAATGAGCAGAGCAAGGCATGGGGAGTGTAGATGTGAAGTGGCATGCATAGCCCCGAAGAACACGGTGCACAGCCAGCTGCCTCAGCTCCCACCTGTGGCTCTCCACCCACCGCACGGCCTGATTTCTCACCGAAAGTAACCAGTTGGTCTGGTGTCTTAAAATAAGCCCTCCTTTATCTTGGGATCAGGAGAGTGAGGCAGTGTCACGAGGTTAGCCAGTTTCCTATTTCACTGAAATGTGAGTTACCACAGCTGTGTTGGGCCACCCTTCTGGCTGGTTTCAGCTACCTGGGTATTCGGAAAGAGGCCTTGGACTACTTCTGTCTCCTCCAACCCTCTGCTCAGAGCAGCCCGAGGGACTTGCCTCAAACATCAGTCAGGTAATGTCATCCCTCAGGTTCCGGGCTTCAGGGGCTTCCCATGTCCTGAAAGTAAAGGCCTTCCTGAGGGCCTACAGGTTCTCTCCTTACTCCTCACCCTCCAGCCACACTGACTCCCGCCTCCCCACTGCCATCAGCCCCACGCCTTCCTGAAAGGCCTCAACGACCCTTTGTGAGGGGCAAACATCTTTGATGACATGTTTCTAGCCGGACCTCTGTTTCCTTAGCGCCATTGCTGGGAGGCTTCATCTCCCTCTTTGCTTATTGGAACTGCGCCCCCTCGTGGCCACCGTCAAATCTCTTTCTGTTCATCAAGAGCCGCCAGCCTCAAGGTATTCCTGCCAGAATCACCATTCCAGACAACTGACCTGAGCACATCATTTTTATTTCTTTGTTGTCCTATTTCCTAGAAAAAATAACTATTTTATTGACCTTGTTTACAAAGTATTTGTCAAACCTGGTGCTGTCTACTCCTTCAGTCTGGTCTCAGTTCTCCACATCTGAACTCAAAGAAAGTTACGCCCTACTGACCACGTACCCAGATCCATCCGACTTGTGAGTTGCAATGTGCAACCCAACACAGGGTCACTGTGATGTCTGTGAAGCCATCCACAACTCCACGGAGCTCTCCTGTTCACTCTTATCTGCTGACAGCGTACATGTCATCATTTTGAAATTGCTTCTGGACCCAGTGCATGCACAAAATATGCAGGACTCATATACATGATACCTTCACTTCTGCTTGGTCAGGAAAAATCTTCCCTTGACACTACACAAAATCTGGACCGGAACTGCGACTGTGACTGGGTCACTATCACGTAGTTTAGAACTTTTACAAGCACTCCAAGTAGTAAACAGTTTCCCCAGTCAGTACTAGAACTGTACTGTCCACTGCAGGATCCTATCCTTGATCCTCAGGCTTCTGCACTTCTCTTCCTCAGCAGGCCACACTGGCTGAGCTGCCGGCTTTGGGAGGTGGCAGTCCTCTCTTCCCGGCTAGCCTGCTTCTCTTTGTAACTGCAGTTTTTGACACATGACCCTACCTATTCCTGCAAGGTTTGGTGACTCTGTAATTCTGCTGGGTTGTTTCTAACATAAGTTTTCCAAGTTTCTTCTATGAACTATTTCCAAGTGCATCTGAACCACATCATGAGGTGTAATCACAGGAATAAACTCCTCAGTACCAACTTACTGTGACAAAATGTCTCAGAATGTCATGTCCTCACTAATGTGTGGAATCTACAAACATGGTAAAAACTAGAAGGGAGACTATTATGAGGCAGAGAGAAAAAAATGAGAAAGAGGGAGGCGTGTAAAAGGAGTGGATGGATCTGAGCAAAATATACCCGTAGAATCCTCTCATGTGAAACTGCTGGGGAGGGTTGGGAAAGAGGAGTGATGGGGTGAAAATGATCAAAGTGTGTTATACACATGCATAAATACACCAAAAGGAAACCCATAAAATATGTATAACAAATGAAAAAAGAGTAAGCAACACTCTGAGAATGACATATTAAAAAAGGAAAAGTTATTTTGGCTAATGATTTCAGTCCATGGTTAGCCATATATGTTGTCTTCTCTCTCCTTTCCTCTCCTCTCCTCTCCTCCACTCCTCTGTGTGTATGTGTGTGTGTGTGCACCCACGTGCGCCTCTGTGTGTCTGTCTGTCTCTCTCCCACCCTCCCTCTCTTTCTGCTCATGATGAGATAAGCATCCTTGCTCCACCGTATCCTTCTACCATGATGTTCTGTCTCACTACAAGCTTAAATCAATGAAGCTAGCTGACCATGAATTGAAACCTCTAAAACCATTAGCCAAAATAATCTTTTTTTTCCTTTAAGTTGTTTTTCTAGGATCTTTTTCTATATTTTTGCTACAGTGATGAGAAGCTAACTAGCTCAATGGACTGCTCTCATAGGAAGAATATGGATACTCTCATGAACCTCTCAGATGTTTGAAGCTGATTCTTTTGTGGGAACACTTGTGGACTTACAGGCTTCCAAACGACCAGTCTCCCCTTAGGTCAGGTGGCTCCTAGTGACACCCAGCATATGCCACTTCACCCACTCACCCTAACATGCCACTGTCTTCAGCAAAGTCCCTTTATAAATGATCCCCGGCTGACCTTTCTGTCATACATCCTCACCATCAGGACTTACACTCCTGCAGTCCTCCATCAGCTTAACTCTGCTGTCTGGCTACCTCTGTGTCCTCAGTAAGAGAGGGCTCCAGTGCTCTGGGAATCCACAGATGCTCTCTAAGTGGTCCTCTCACTAGGCCTGGGGTCCAGAGCAGTGAGGAGGGACCCTCCCATACACATGCCACTGCTACAGGGGTGGGGGTCACAGCAGAGACCCCCTCCATGACATCCCTTTAAAACAAATTATTCCATCAACTCTGTCATCCTTTTATACCTTTTGTATCTCCCCTCTGCAGTAAGGACCTAGGAACAGTTTTGTGCTTTTGTGTCACTCACCTCCAAATGGTGTACAAGGTCCCGTGGCCTCTTTGGCAATCCGCACCTACGGCATCTCGGTGCCTTGGCTGAAACTTTCAACTTGCTCTGCTGTTACACCACCTTCTCTCCTCCAGCAAGCAACTCTGTCCTCAGGGAGGGACAAGGACTCAGACTTCTTTTTCTCCACTGAGAAAGTGTCATCATCCTTGACCCACCTGTCCTCCCATGTCCCACCCAGTGCACCTCTGTCGGTTGTCCACTAATTTCATGCATCTTCCTGTCTGCTCTCAGCTGTCCCTGCCACCTCAGCACAGGTCACTCATCACCCTAGGCATTGCCGTGGAGCAGGAACCTGACTAGTTTCCCTCCGGAAACTGTAGTCCCCAGCAATCCTGCTCTCCACACTGCAGCCAGGGTTCACTCCTTCAGTGTTCCTCTGGTCACACTCTCTTTCCTTAGAGGATCAGCTGATTCTGCAAAAGTAAAAATCGACACCGGTAACTCGAATTGCCTCTGCTCCATAAAGTCCTGCTCTGCCCAACTTGTCTTGGGTCATGCCCCCCCCCCCCTTTGCTTGGCAGGAGCCACACAGGTTTTCTTCGGGGTCCCACGCTCTTGCCCCCTGCAGGGCCTAACTTGTTTCCCCCACCTGACCCCTAGTTGGCCTTTGGGTCCTATGGGAGCTCTCCCTAGTGCTGAATCCCAGGGCAGCGCTGCCGGGCTAAGCCTCTCACAGAACTCATAGCTCTTTCGTTGCTTAGTTCAGAATAAAACATTCATTTCTGAGATTTTTTTAAAGATCGCTTTCATCTCTCTGGTCAAACTCCATGCTGTATGGCCGCAGTGACTATGTGTGGCTTTTCTCGCTCTTATCTTCAAAGAGCCAAAGCGAGGGAGCAGATAATACTTACTGAATGAATAAGGTGACAAACAACATGCCCTTGGAAGCTAATATTAGATAAGTGAATCACCTCGCCTTTTGATTCCAAGCTCACTCACATATTTTTAATTCAATAATATTTATGGAAGCATCTCCCCTTTTTACGTATGAACAACAGCTCTTTTTCTTACTATGATATACTAGAAGACAGTGCTCAGATTTCAGGGAGGACCTTCAAGTAGTAGCCACAGGTTCCACTGTCGTTTAGTTTAGTGTTTTGCATTTGGCAATTATAATAATTAAACTTAAACCTCTTAGATCTCTCAGGCAAAAACTGTTTAAAGAGAAAAAATGCTTCCTTTGAGAAACACATCTTGGGAAGGTGGAAGATGGAAGATGACCTGAGGCTGGGCTCAGCAGACAAAGTACTCAAAGAATGCTTAAGCAGTTGTAAATAGATGATGGCAGGGATATGTGCTACTGTTGAGGAGGGGGAAAATGGGGCCAGCGAGTCAAAGAAGGTCAAGGGGAAAGAGAGGGACCAGAGAGGTAGATGGGGCTAGGCCGTGACAAGTATCGATGAAGGGAAGCTGGCCAATGACACGTCTGTCTCCACTGAAGGTTGCCAGTTTAGAAATGCTTCCACTCCTCCCTCATTGCCTCTCACTCTGGAAACCATGACATGACCAGTGACCCCACGAAAGAGGCATATCGGATACCTGAATGGCCAGCAGCTGTAATGCAGAAACAGAAGTGTGAAGGTAGAGGGGCGTGAACAACACCAGCCCTTGGGACTTGTCATAGAGAAGGCCGCCAAAATCATACATAGGAATATCTGGGGGATACAAACCATCTTGTCAACATCTCTGGAGAGAGACAGGCTCCAGCCAGGGGGTTACACATAAATTTGAAAAGGTTTGTGATAGAGTTCTAATGTAAGCGCACTAGGGAGATTGACATTAAGATCTGTTGTATTGATGGCAGTTTACCTTTTTTTCAGTGCTAGGGATCAAATATGAGGCCTCACAAATGCTGCTGTCGAGCACTCTACCACTGAGGTACACCCCAGCCCTGGTTTTGTCTTTTATAAGAGGGTTACTAGTACTTAGATGCATTCGATGTGACTCTGGATCGTGATAGAGCTGCTTTGTCTAAAAACAAGCTGCTCTATAGAGCATAAGTCTGTGAGATATGAGTGTATCGCTAACCTTCAGACAGCTCCAGCCCCCAGGATCCCTCCTTGCTCCTACTGAAGCCCCCAAGTCCTCTCTTCATATCTTCATGCACCATTGCATGCTGTCAGCTCAGCACTACACTTGACTTCATCCTGATCTTACCTTTGAGCCTGTTGTGTGAGCCACTTCCTTCTATGGTTACATTGCCACCTTTGCCAAGTACGAAGGGTCTCCTAGTCTTCGTGCACCCCCAATGTTGCCCAAAGATGTGCCCAGGTGGCCACGAGTTCCTCAGAACACCTTAAATCCTCCTACATTGAATTGTGCTGCTGTCAGTCTCATCCAGCCCAATTTACAAATGCACACACACACACACACACACACATACACACGTGCATGCGCACACACACACATACACACAGAGAAATACACAGCCAGAGACTTCCCCAGATAACCATTTGATTGGTTTTATTGGGTATAAATTGAGGGTCTTTCAAACACAGTGACAGACACAAAGTACCCTGATAATGATCTTAGGTCAAGAGTCTCAGCCATCACTACCAAATCACTACACAAGGACAGTCACGCGCAGCTAGAACTATATTGCAGGAATTTCTATGTACTAAGGTTCCCAAAACAACATTTTCATAAAAATAAGCTGGTGGTACAGCCTCTTCTCCCCAGGCCTCTCCAACTAACACAGCAAGTCAACAGAGTGAGAACAGGAGTTTTGACCCAGAAGGTGTTGTCCTATAACAATTCATCCCAGCAAACACACCCTTCTCTACTCTTCTCCTCTCCAGTGGGAAAGGTTCCATGGAGTACCATGAAGGTTAAGCCAAGGAATTGAGAGAAGCCATTCAGGGATAAGTAAGCACCACCAAACCATGGGGACAAGCTCCTCTCTTCTCTTCATGGGACACCTAGGCAGGGCCCCCGGGACACAGACATCACACCAGGCAGAAGCCACACCATGTGCAGAGAATGGTAAGCAGCTTCCGTAGCTCGTCCATGGTTTCTAGCTTCCATCCTGGTTCTCTCTGGGGAGAAGGTGACAGGATCAACCCCAGATGAACCACTGAGCATTACTCTATCTGCTTATTGAACAAAGTGTTCATTTTTTTAAAAGCACATACATATACACTTATTTCACAGTTTTGACAATATGGCATTATAGAAGCATTGTGGCTTTCTGCAAAGAGGTCTATCCTGTCCAAAAAGGAAATCTGTAGGTCACCAAGCCCCTGCTGTATCCCTAAATCTTGTGTTCAGAGGATGGGAGTCCCTGGGAATTGTGGCTGCCTAACAAAGTGACCCTGAGTAGAAGGACTTGCTCAGAAATCAGCCACAGTGATGGCCAAGCATTTCCTGGGAAAAGCATGTAGGAAGATTGGCTGTGTGGGGTGGAGTTGGACTGACAGGACCTGCCACTGGACTCTTACCAGCCTCTCTCCAATTGGTCAGAGCATCAGTGACTGGTATTGTTGGCCCCAATGCCCACTAGCTCCACATTCTCACTTGGCAAAGATGTGTGGCCTAGGTGAGTGTCAAGTGCAAGTGACTCCTCTCTTCCCATTAGGTGGATGCCCTGGGCTTGGCACTAGACGTGCTTAACAGGCTCTTCAACACAGATGCTGGGCAGGCTACCAGTTCAACAGAAAGCCCAGACCTGAGCTTACTCCAGATAGGTCAGACAACCCCAGACAATGGGCGGGGGGTTGGGGGTGGCACAGGACACTGGGCCCTCCCCTGGGAAAGCTTAGGTGCTCAATGAGGCACCTCTGTCTCACTATGGGTGAGTAAGCATGCCACCACCATCTTCCTGGGCCTCGGTCAAGTAAGGTTACAACTCTCATCCCTATCCTCTTCTCAAAGTGCAGTGAAGCCCATTAAGAGATGGATGTTGAAAATGTTTAGAAAACAAATGTTTCCCCATGAGGAAAACGGTCACATTCTTAAACTCAGACATTAAGCCGGGCCTGTATCTGCAGAGACCTTTCTAGCCCCAGTTGCAGCCCTGACCCTTCCTGCCATGTGCATTAAATAAAAATGCTACAAGTAGAGCCAGAGACACAGAAAGAATATTCCTGCCCAATCCATTGGTCCCACACTAAGGTCTTTTTGAGATGCAAAGGTAGATGGGCCCCACTTGCTACCTCTCCTGCCCTTTCTTGTTGGAAGAGAAGTGCCAAAGTCAGAAGAAAATGGCAAGTCTGGAAGGTAAAGTGGACTTAGCTCAGATATTCTGCATCATCAGATAAAGAACTATTTCACTCACATGACATTCGAGATAACCAAGGGCTGATCTTTTAAGCACCAATACCTTGATGAGTGTGTTTCGAGTGTTGGGGAATAGAAATAATTATAGAGAAAATAAGATGTCTCCTTTCTTCTTAAGACAGTATGCCAACCATTGTTTGGAGGTTTTGCAATGTCTCTGCACATCTGTGGATGTCACAGGATGAACTAAGCTGAGATCCTGAGTCACCTTGGGCTTCACTATGACAGACTTCTTCTCCATCTACCAGCCTCAGGTCCCTCTATGGTTACTGACATACACTGATTTGGTCTTTGTAACACCTTGTTTATTAGTCTATTAGCTGCCATGTCTTGCTATATATAGCACCTGATACTCTCTTAGTTCACTTCATGAAAAACCAGAACCACATTCACTAAAGCTGAATTTAAAATCAAAGTGAAAGGGGGTTTGAGGGAACTGGGACCTGAGGAAGCTTGCTGATCACTGGATCTGGAAAGTGAGCTGTGCTTTTACCTTGTTTTAGTAAAATGGGAAACATGTTCATCTTTAATAAGTTTTTAAGATCGTTAGAGCTTCTTGTGTACTTGATGGCTGAAGTGGCGTTCTGGTCTGCCATAGGTTGAAGTCCTTCCTTCTGGGGACAGACATCTTTATAGGTAAGAGTAGGGAACTAGTGTCTTGTTGCAGGGAGAAGAGATTGAAGCAGAAACCACGTACTAGCTTCCTGGCCTCAACGGAAGCCTTTTGCCAAGGCAGGTAGAAAATAAAGAGCTCAATGAAGTAGGGTCACAGCAGCCCTAGCTTCTGTGGGTATGTTTCTTCACTGCCACCTTTCAGGTATGTTTTTGCACAGGTGAGGTGGATGGGCAAAGCACTGGGTGTGAGGCAGAAGGCCAGGCTCCTAGCCAGATGGTCCAGGTAGGTTTTCCTTGTGCCATATAATGCAATGGGGCACTAGGATCCTACCCCAGCATTGGCCTGAAAGTGACCATCACCTGGATCCCAAGCTCCAGAGCCACCCCTTCCCCTGCTTAGTTCTGGTCACAAAATGCTCCCTAATCCTAGGCATAGATAAATTAATAATTCAGGCATACTCTAAGTATCCTAACCCTGTTGGAAGAAATCTTACTTTACTTCAGAAATATTTCATAATGTTTACTTAAATGTTGAAAATGTTCAGAAGTAGAAATTTCTTAGGAAATCTCATGCCTGAACCAGATTTGGGAAGAAGGGACAACTCCCAACCAAGAAAAAGAATGCAGCAGAACAGGGCCAATGTAGTTAAAAGATCACCCAGTGCAGTAATCCTTACAGTGTAGTCCCTGGACCAGCATCAACATGTCTTGGGAATTTGCTAGAAAGGCTCCACTCCAGCCTCCCAACCCAGAGACTCCAGGAAGGCCCAGGACCAATGAGCTCTCCACGGAAGTCTGGTGCAGGCTCAAAGTCAAGAAATAGGCAAGAGCAGTCCTCAACTACAAATCAGAAACACCGAGAGGGTGTAGCCCGGGGCACATCACAGACCAGCTGAACTGGGTTGTTATGAGTAAGGTTCCCTGAGTATTTCTTAAAGCTCTGCGCACAACTTCAATGTGCAGTCAAAGTCTAGGCCCCATGTCTCTGGGCAATGATTCCCAACCACCCTACAAGAGAGCCACCCTCAAGGTCTTTTAAGATAAGAACACAAAGTAAAGATTCTGTGCACTATCCTGAGGCCGTCTGAGACACTTTCTCTGGAAGGTGAGGGCTCAGCATGAAGATAGTTTCATAAAGACCCTCAGGTGATTATAATGTGCACACAGAATTGAGCCCTACAATTCTAGAGGAGAGAGAACTTGTACCCAAGGCTGAGCCCATCACCGAATGGAAGGAAATGTGTGATTTTACAGCACTCCTCCAATGGGAGAAAGGTAGTCACTGATTTCTGATTTTCATGGCCAACACCTAAATTATGAAAGTGACTGTTTTTCTACTTTCTTTCTTTGAAATGAACATTAAAAAGCCTAAATAGAAGTTATGCATGAAAAATATCTAAGGACATGTAGCAGATTCACAAAATTGTTGTCACTCAGAACACAGGCTGGCCAGAACACTTTAGCCCTCTGCACTAGGCCTCAGCAAAGGATCCAAGAACTCCAGAAGTCAGAGGTCAAGTGAAGGCCCAGCACAGACAAAAAACTCCCAGAAACTGAATTCCCAACAACAGTGTGAATCTTCCTAATGCCTCAAAACTTTATACTAAAAATGGTTTAAGATGGTAAAATTTCATGTTATGCAAATTTTACCACAATCAGTAATTAAAAAGAGAAGGAAATTTTTGTGAGGGTTAAAGCAAAATAAATTTAGGAAATGCTGTATATTGCCAGGCATTTGATCATTGCTAAGTTAAAAATGAGTTATATTTTATATTTGTAGAAAATACAAAAGTTGAGTTGTGTGTCAAATTTTTGTTTTCATTCTTTTCCCAATCAAGACTCTAGTCTGAATTTGAAGCCAGATATTGCAGTATACTACGGGTAGCCACTCAGCCACAAACAGGTTGTATGCAGGCCCAGCTGAGGAGGCCATTCTGAGGTGATTTCCCAGGCATCACCACCTCTCTCCAGACTGAGTCCATTGTTTATTGCTGTTATTGTTTTGAGACCAGGTCTCGCTCAATAGTCCAGGCTGGTCCTGAACTCACTATTGGAGCCCAGGCTAGCCTTGTATTCATGGCAATCCTCCTGCCTCAGCCTCCTGAGTGCTGGGATTACAGGCATGTGCCACCATGCCCGGCTTATGTGGTGCTGGGGAACTGAACTCAGGTATGTAGCGCTTGCCTAAGTGCTTGCTAGGCAAGTGCTATAACCACTGAGCCATTGTTTTCATAAACACCCAGATGATTCAAATGCAGGTGAACTACAGTCTGCCTTTGAGGAACATGCTGCCCTTCTAGGTAGGATATCTCCTAGACTGTAACTGGCCTCCTTTGATTAGACCTCACAAGAAGGCTCACCTGGCTTGGAATCACCTGACCCACAAGTCACAGCTAGCCTCCCCTGAGGGGATATCCTAGTTGCAGAGAGACCAGGCCAAACAGGACAGACTTCCTAGGAATGTGTTAACTCAGAGCAACACTACCCACCCCTCAGGGAAATACTCTAAGCTCTTGGCCTTCCTACTTGGAGCCGATATCTTACAAGGCCTGGCTCATCTATTTTCTTGCTAAACACTAAAGCATTTTTCTCTAGTTTTGGAGAAACTACTGATAAACGCTTGGTATACAGCCACACACTTTATACCTCAGCTACAGAAATACAAGATCCTCATATAGCTATAGAATTTGGAGAAGGAGATGAGAAAAAAGAATTAAAAACATTTCACTTCTTTTGTTAAGCTGAAGAAAGAAGACTGCTTAGCAAGCAAGACGCAGATGAGCAAAATGATTATAATGGGGTGGGGAGACAAAAAACAAAAAAAGTCTAAGGCAAAAATTGGGTGATGGAGCCAACAGCCCCCCACCCACCCTCCCCCCACC